>JARFOD010077441.1:0-20425 GCA_031763545.1 Mopalia muscosa
AAAGCAACCTCTTTTCTCGCCTCTTACGATCGACCGAGGAAGCCGAGGGAGTATTCTGCACGGCCATGGCCCACCCGATCCCTCACGGGGCCTAAAGAAAGGAATGTTTCTAGTCTATTTTACTCACTCCTGGTGATGAAAAGATAAAGTGTCAGCATACTGAGCAAACGGTACGTTGTTTGTCTTCGGAATTACACTATTAGCGTATTAAGCCCTTGCTTGTATATATTTGTATACTTTTTAGGAGAGAAACATGCATTTTCCTTTGGCTATTCATTTGTGTTTTTCAGTGATTCTTGAAAAAATGTAACAGAATCCAAACGAACAGAACGCATGATACTGCTTTCCTATAGCGAATCGTATTGCTACTATTTAAATATATAGTTAAACGTGTCAGCGTTTGATATATTCCTGTCTTGTATTTGACTTCTCATATAACTTTTCAAACTTTGAGTTTACTTGGTGCATGCCAATATATTTCCAACGATCCTTGTCAGTCATTTTATGATGTGCTTTAATCAGAAGAGCGAATTATTTAGGAACACAAAAGTATATGAACTTGAGAACAGCATAGGAATCTACAACGTTCGTTTCTGACTTGAGCGTTGGCCAATTCGCTAATCCCTGTGGGTAGTTATATAAAACCGTTTTATCAAAGGGTAGACGAATGTAATCCATTTCTTTTCCGTGGAATTCAATAGAGCTACCTTGATAAAGAAATAAACAGCCCTGAAGCCAAGTTTTTGACAACGTGGACAGTGGTTCCGTCACGAATTTATGTGAGCGAAAACAATGCTAATCTTTTACACACGGAAAGCGCCAGAAGTGTCAGACTTGCCTATCCAGCACAAAGCACATTTATACACATCGATGTCATTCATACCACGTTTCTACATATACAAGCTAATGGTATAACTGTTCAGAGCTTGAGTATTCTTTGCTTACTAACCACATGATAAACGTACTGTGGTATAATGGCAATATAACTTACGATTAATACATGTATGTTGCCATGTAAATCCCTTCTGAAATTTGGAAATTCAGTGTTTACTGGTAAATTACAAACTGTGACCTATTACGTATTTTGACAATGGTCATTGACATTCCCGTATCTAAACAAAAACATAGCGGGTTTTTCTGAACGTCTGTATTTGACAAATCACAAATTGTGATATAGTAGTTTATTAAATAACGTGCATATGACAGTTTTGTCCCGCCCATTCATATGATAATCAAACCACAGAAGAGCATTCTTACGTTTGTCTCTTTCATAAACTTTCTTTTCAAGGGCTGATGAAACCTCATATCATAGACCAGAATGGGTGTTTTCATGAGGCTAAACGAACACATGGATACCAACAGAGCAAAGCTACACTCACTGTAAACAATAAGCCGGTCAATATCAGTATGCGCTCATTTGATTTGTTTGTTTGATTGGAAGTTTAACGTCGTACTCAAGGGTATTTCACTTATATGACGACGGATTGTCGCTTCACACTGTACACAGCCTTATTACGGTGGAAAACCGGGCGGAAACCTCGTAAAAACCACTCCCGCGATTGCCGGAGCCACAACATGTGACTCGCTCATATACCTGATGGTATAAAGGCGTACTAGAACCCGTGAACCGTAAATCGAAGCATGTTCGGTTCAGGAAGCTCACTCGCTACCATTGAGCCACGGCCGCCGGCGCGCTCATTTGAAAATCTCTCTGGAAAATACGTTAAGACCTCTTTATTTACAGTAATAAATGAGAAAATATTATAAACTGAAACCACACAGAGATAATATATTGCACATCCCAAAGCCAAACCTAACATCGGAATACCAATTACAACATTGCGTTGAACATCTCTTCAGCAAACAAGGACTGGCCAGAAAATATATAAAATCTAAACGAAACTAATCCTGTCTTTACTGTACAGAATATGCTTTAAACTCCGCAGGGTCAACGTTCAAATATAGGACAAGTGTCCAGAGTCGAAGTGTTTTGTTTTTACATGTTACCAACTGGGTGACTGAAAATATGCATTCCTTCGCCCATATGGTAGAATAATGTGAACAACTAAACGCAATTATCAGAATACCTTTTCCCATAAAACATTTACAATAATACACCGCTGTTACGTGATCAGCTGTTGTAAAATTTAATCTAAACCCTAAAACTTCTGAGAAAAGTAACTCGGCTGCATATTATCATATCGTTTTTTATTTCATTATTCATATTTCGAGCCTTTTACTTGAGAGAGTGAATCAGATTGCAAGTTATTAAGCGAAGTGTCATCATATATAATATCGACAAAAAAATATTACAGGGCACAGATGATTTTCTGGTACAATACTTGTGTTCGACAGGGTAAAGTGCATAATAACACGATCGTTTTCATATATAAATGAAATAAATGCATTGCAAATAGGCATTGATGCGCATGAACTATTTTATGTTACACCCAGAATACAATTTATTTAACAAGGGTTTTTCGTAGAACGCCTTGCAGGAAAGGCAGATTACATGGGACGAGTTTATTTCCCAATGCTGTATCCAAACCTCTCGTCCCTCTACTGAAGGCCAAATAAAAGAACAAACGTTATATGTTGAAAAGTACTGATCAGCTAGAATCCTAATCTTTATTGATTGTGCAACTACATATTGCATTCTTCTAATTATGGCTTTTTCAATTGATATAGTGGTTTCTGAAGGTTCACTTGATATGTCTCTCCCAGTTAAACATACTTTATTGCAACACAGATTCGTCCAGACGAAGCGCATTCCCAATACGTCGGTGGTTCCTCAGTACTGTCTCTTCGATTTGAGATCGTTACCCTACAACTGTCATCAGATAATTATAAGTGTAAATGAAGCATATAACAAAGCAATAGCACCATTAATGCTCTTAACTATGTATTTCACGACTGGCGTTAATCTAATAGCTGTTTGTAGTCAGCACTGTCATATCTTTTAATGGAAGTATAAAATTGTGTGATGACAGTACTTTTACATAAACAAGCTCTCTACACACCTTACATTGGTGGCTGATATAGAATATATAAACCTCCTTTAGCAGGTAAAAAATCCTATCAATACACTTCAAAAGAATCTATTATTTTCTATCTGTTGCCTGGGTACAAAGAGACCATCTACTTTTCTTCCACTTTGCTTTTCATAGATTCCAAATCAATTGTCTTCGGCTATAATAAAAGGTCCATGTTAATGTAAACAGTTTCTATAGATCTTATCAAGTATCCTTATTCTGTTGCTTTTATCTCGATGGCTTATCGATTGATTTTCATCCTTAGCCTTTTGTGTATTAACATTCGTTACACACAGGTTAACACATTTTGTGACGATGCCATTTCAGACTATGACATCTTACATACTACTACTTAACGCAACAAAGTGGCTTCATAATTGAACAAACTCCAAACAGACTTAAACACAGAATATTTTAACAACACTTCATTTAGCTTCCAGTCAATCGATTTTTTCTTCTCCGTTTAAGCGTTAAGGGACTTGCGTATTTGGCCCTTTTTTCCTTTATTTTAATAACTGCTTACTTGAACGTGGTGTTATATTATTGACATGTCCTCATTTCACTCAGTTATGTCACGAAAATACAATACCTCATAATTCTTGACGTGCAATATACATGTAGATAACGCCAAATCACCACTTGTTACATGTAACTACAGGTAACTACATGCGGTACTAGGCACGTTGCTGAATGTAAGATTCACTTAAGAAACACTTTAATTATGCCAATTGTGACAATATTAAGGCTGATTAATTAACCCACTCAGTCGAAGATGAGGCCGTATTCCCATAGCATTTGTTATTATTTGCATCCTTTCGTCTGTTTAGATCTTTGGTTCATACGATTGACGTGGATATGAATATTTAAGCTATCAAGTTTCGTCCTCTTCCATGGCATTTTTTATTCTTTGAATCGTTTCATCTGCCTGGATCTTCGATTCATACATACAAGTATCGTCATCCATGGCCTTTGTTGTTCTTTGAAAGCTTCACCTGTTTGGATTATAGGTTCATACGATTAACATGGATATGACTATTTTAGTTATACAGTTCCCGTCTTCGATACCAATGCAGATTGAATGTTTGAGTTAAAGCTCAGGAAGCCACATGTCCGAACTCTAATAACTACAGTTATGGAAAATATCCTGTCGCTGAACAAATGTGTTACTGTGAAATGCGGGTCAAAACTTGGAATATCTTTGATATACAGCGGCGGGGCATTTGCAACATAGGCCCAGTAGACTATTTTGCGACCACAAAAAGTAAGCTAGTCATTGTACAAAACAAAATGCTACTAGTTTTAATACCCTGGATGTTTCTGAGAAACTATAACTTACTGAAGACTAATAGCTGATTAGGAACATGTAACAAGACTTGACAACACTGAAGACCAATGATCGAATAATTATACATGCAGTATCATTTGTGAAGATCTTTCGTCCAAATACCAGGTAATTTACTATCGATTGGTTGCTTGGGAAAACACCGCCCACCAAGTTCCCTGGCCATTTCTCAATGATAATTCCAATTTAACAGTCTGTTTCGTTTTATCAGCTATTTTCTCTTCCGTTTAGTCTCCCCCCTAGAACATTTTAATTATCATTATTTCGTTGTGTTACGTTGCCTTATCGGAAATAAAGGCCTTCTTTTCCAGACAGGGAAAGAGATAAGTAAACAGGCGCCTTGTTTTGCTTTTAGAGCATTATAATTGTCTGCTTGTAAGGCGATAACCATGAAAAAGAATCAATATACCAATGCGAAAACTTTCTATCCTAACGTAAACCTTAGACAAGCAAACGTGCTATGACTTGTTAATGCATCAAACCAGATTTTTGTTTAAATCCAGGATTAAAGTTATATGATCAACATAACTGCTTGTTTGTGACATCTATCGTATCAGGAGATCAGGTATGTCTGAATTTGTGCGATTATTTTCGCAGGCCTTATTTCGTTGATCACCTAATCTGCACTCGACTTTGAGGACTAAAAAAATTCCCGCTGAATTTACGTTGACATAAGGCAGTTGTAAGACATCTCCATGAGACATTGTCACCTAACAGCTTTTGTGCTAGCAGTTGTCATAGGTAGCATCATGGTTGGGGTGACTGTATTCGAAATAGCAGTCACCCATGACCATCCAGCGCCACTGTCGCAATTTGGACGAATGGTTGTCGGAACGTTGGCATGAGCAATTATATCATATTGGTTATATACGATGATTTTGTTTTACAATTTGCAAAATGGAACAAATCTTAACAAATTGTCCGATTCGCACATCTAATAAGTCACATGTTGTTTTCTTTCAGACATAATATCACAAACCGTCTAGTTCACGTAGGTTTTATATTGAAATGTGTAAGAGTGATAAATGTATTTCACCTGGCTGAAATAAAAGCAGCAAAGCTACGTGTATAATTCACACTGACGGGATATCATTTAGGTTGCCAAGTTAAGCTTAAGTTCAGCACTATTGATAAACATTTATATGAATGAGATAAGTAAGCAGCAATTAGGAGAGTGGCCAAATGCCAGTTAATACAAAGGTGGCAATATGAGTGGGATAATGTTGAGAGATGTAGATTTTTCCACCAGTTTACACCTACAGTTTCTTCGCCTTCTATATCTTTAAAGTCACGTAGGGCGGAAGTCATTTGTTGTGGGATCATTACCCTGTTAATTTGTATATGTGTCACTTTAAATGTCATGCTTCTGGTTTAAATGACAACAGTTTAGTTGAGGATTCAGTCTTACACTTTTTGCTAAAACGCCAGTTATACATAGTCCAGCGCAGGTTTATTCCGTTTTATGATAGACACATTTATTAACAGAATTTTACTGTTCGTTTCAGGGGAGCTAAAGTTATCTCCCTTAACACATTTCTTGGCGTAGTTATCCCTTTGGGTACCGGGCAAAGTTTCTGCATCACGTCATTCAAATCCTTTTCATTTGCGACCACTTAAGTATGCAAGTATGGGTAAAAATTGGTGTCTTATGTTTCTTCAGGCCCAATGTTTTGTCTCGCTTGTTGTAAATATTATAATGCAATTGTTATAGTTGATTTTAAGAAGACTATTTCTCTGTCAGTTCCTTTGTTTCAGAACCGAACTGAAGGTGGATTGTCTGTCACAGCCTTACCAACCGGTGTTTTGTTTCTGTGAGCTTGGGACCTTATGATCATAATTAACTAGTTTCCACAAGGACCAACAGTTACAGTAATTGCGCATGGCCTGGTTTAATCACAGGCATATAGTAAGTTGCCTGCCAATACTCCTATTTTTACTTGATCCCTCTTGGCTGTGAAAATGGCAACTCAGGTATTTATTTTTTATTTACCGTGGTTTAATTGGCCCGCCAGCTCGCTTGGTTGTCCCAAGGAGTTATCATGGCTGCCATGCCTTCGCACGCAATCTCCAATATTACTCCCAAAAGGAGTTATTCGATACCATGACTCGCTTGATTTTTTGAGGGAGTTATTCGCTGCCAGGGTTTACTACACAAGCTCGCTTGGTTGTCCAAGGAGTCAGTTTAGCTGCCATGACTTTGCAAGAAATCTCCTCTATTATGCACAAAGAAGTTATTCGCTACCATGGCTTGCAGACGGACTCGCTTGGTTATCCTAAGAAGTTATTCGCTTCTATGGCTTTGCATCCAATCATGCAGTTATGTGCTTAGTATTTAAAGAGCTGATTTGCCCAAAACACGAATGTAGGTCCTCGGCCAGCTAACAGTGGTTTAGTCACCTTAAAATCGTTTACTGTACACTTTGAATAAAAAAGCTGTGACCAGTTGAAATTATTTGTTCTTGTTGGTTTGTAAAATTATTGTTGAAGGACTTTACAAGAGTCTCTATATTTGACGAAAGTATAAATAGGCTACGTTATATTGTAGGCCACTATATATCCACTAACATGTCCAGATCATATAAATCAGCATGTTGCATATAATTAAATGCCAATACTATATTACTGTCTTTATGCTCACGGCATTGTGTAATATCTTTTTTGATGTATGCATGTATGCGTGTATGGGTGCATGTGTATGTGTGTACGTACATGTATGTATCATTGCAATTAAAATCTTGCCAGGCAACCTTAAATAGTCATGACGATATTTAATAGAATGTACAAATCGATTCGACTGCATATTCAACGCTAAACAAAATTGGAAAAGACTATGTTCATCACAACACTTGTGAGTGGTTTGTGGAGTTAATCTCGCATTACAAGCTCCTAAATAAATGTGTATTTCGTAAAGCACATCTGCCCCTGTAACGACAGGATCAGGTAGCTTGAAATAAAGACATACCAGAACGGTTTACGAACAGTTTTAGCATACATGTCCATAACTTTTCTGATGAGCAAAAACGTAATTTACACGTGGAATACAAAGGCACTATTTCTAGATTTTTCACACCTGATATAGTCATTGGTTTTAATATTTTTAATCAGCCGGATCTGTACCAGAATATATGAATTTAATAAATTTATTTTATTGGTAATGAAACGAAACCACTTCGAATTTGGAATTATTTGGGGTTTTTTGCTGCCACACCATCGATCGCGTTCAGATTGCAAATTACATTCCGCTAGATTTTGCGTAGAATTTTCAACTATAAATCAATTTAGAGATTTGATTCAAATTACATTCTAAAATATTAAAATCTCGAAAAAGAAAATTTTTCATTTCCCAGCATTATGTAGTTATTTTATATTCTTGAGCAAATACGAGGGAGTGAATTAAAATAAGCTCTTTAGTTTCTCGCCTCTGTGCACATTTACTCTGAAACAAAAAAAGCAATTACTCACTATTCCCTGAACGAAATGTTCCAGTTACAAACCCCTGTCGTTTGTGTTTGTTTTTTTCATTACAATTTATGTCATCTATGAAAGCATTCCCGTCATGTGGAAGTAATGATGCCGAGGTCTCCCACGGGACCAGGTTTATGCATTGTATACACGTATATAGCAGTGACTGCCATCTATATATTTTGGTCTCTATATGGGGTTAATTATTATTATTATTATTTTTTTAATGGTGCCTTATACCGTATTAGATTATTTCATATATTTCATATATATATCACTGACAAGAAAGGAAGGTTGCTGTCTAAAAGGCTTTGTACTCATTTCGTACCCAAATTTTTCAGACCTAACCGTTTTGTACCCTCACTTCTTCGTTTCGTACCAAAACCTTTTCGTACCTTACCGTTTTGTACCCAAACCTCTTCATACCTTACCGTTTCGTACCAAAAGTTTTCGGTACATATAGATTGCCGTTTCGTATACCTAAACTTTTTCGTACCCAACTGGTCCAATATGCAAATTCACAACATGGTCTATAAGTATAAAACGTGTACACACAGAACCATTCGTGATGTAGTTACCATGATTTTGTGTAAATTACACTAATATTTATAACAAAATTTAAAATCACAAAATATAATTATTTGTCTGGAAAACGCGTTTAAATGATGGGCATGCAAAATCAATTCATACTTAAGAATTTGTCATTTTGTGTTTTTGCCTCCATGAAAAGGCACGCACCTCTTGCATTGGCAACGTTTCAATTTGTTCTCAATTACGATTTTTAGCTGAAGTGGCTAAGAGCCTGCTTTTCCATTATAAGGGTTTAAAAAAGCTGCTACTGTCAGCCTTTAGCATTGGCGTGTCTGTGTCATCCTTCTGCTTCATTGTTTGTTCACACTGGCCACATGAAAAACGACCATGACGTAATAGCAGCACTTTAGTACCTAGATTAAGTTGTGACGTATGACTTTTATGGTGTGCCAATTGCGTCTTAAGTCAACATTATATGACATGAGTGTTTAAAATTTTCTAGGCGTTGAACCAGCCAATAAAACCGCGTCATTTCTAAAAACACCACGTAACAGTTTTTGTCTCACGTCAGCTTTTGTTATCTAACGTGATCTTTAGACAAAATGCTTGGGTCAGAAAGTTTTCGTCGTGCATGTTGTTCAAAATAACAGGTCCACAAATTATTTGAAGTATTGGATTAAGTTTTTTGTCATGTAGCACAGCTCACCGAAAACGTCAGAAATCGATTTCTTCTTAACGCGAAGACCTGCGGTGGGTGAGCTTATAACGGGAGGAAAAATAATCACCCCAGCCGTAGGATTGGCTAGTTTCGGTTTGTCTTCATCACGTTTCCTATATACTTTGATACAGGACAAAAGCGTTATATGACGTTTCCGGCGTGCTCTGTTACGTGATGAAAACCTGATCTTACAGTCAAATAATATGAGGACACGTCATTTGGAACAAAATACAGGACAACAAATTTCTGACGCGTGTATTTCGACCAAGCTGATATAAAATAACGTTTAATGTGATATAATGAATTAAAAATAAATTTTTATTTGAAATGAGGCCATTGGTTTTGCTGGTTTAACCCCTAATCATTTTCAAAAACCCACGTCATCTAGTGTCGACTTGAGACGCACTTGGCCTACTATAGATTCTCCAACAGCTTTTGTCTTGAATTTTGGTAGCACTGAGATCCATAGGCGCTAAGACGATGACCAAAGATGCTAGGGCGAAGGTGCGAGAACTAGGACGCAAAGATTTGAGGCAAGAAGGTGCAAGGAAGCGACGATTCGAGAACGCGTAGATGCGAGAACGCAAAGATATCAAGAGACAAAGATGCGATGACGCAAAATTTGTTTCCGGACCATTGGGCTAAATATTTTACTAGGTTGACAAACTGACAATATGCGTGCTGCACAGTTATGTTAATCTCGTTTCCCTTACCCTTTCAACCAAACTATTAAAATTGTGCATTTATTAGCGTAGTGGCGTCTGAACTGGTTTCGATATTGGGTGTCAATCTGACGTTTTACACGTCGGTGAAGCTAGAATTCAGTTCGCAGTCACAGTTCACAATTCGGAGAGAGCAGTCAATTGCACAGGGCAAAGATTTGGAACACAGCTGTAGAGGCCTCTTGTGAACAATCCTGCAAAAAATGTGCAGGCCTACTACTGGTGGAAACAAAGGTTGGAAAAGGGAATTAACTATATCGTGAACTTCTGTTTGAATTGTTAGCTAGACTCTGCAAAGATTGACTGATTGATTGATTAGTGTTTTACGCCACATTCAGCGGTATTTCGGCTATGCTGTGGCGTGAACATATTAAAAAAAAATTGAGTCTGAGTCTGAAACCCTTGGCCACTCAAAGAGTACATGTATGAGAATCTGGATGATGAACACCCAGGTGTTCAAATCTTACAGGATAACACACCTGGAGAGTAATTAAGACTACCAAAGGAAATAGTTCAGTGCATGTAGATTATTGTGTGTGTGAGGGAATACTATCATGGTCAAATTTATGTGAAGTAAATGCAACAATGAATGGCACTCTGACTGTGTGTGTCCATAAACTGACCGAGTACATCAGTTTGGATAGGTGTCATATGTGTTTACTGTACTGGTACACACAGATGTAGTTGTGTACTCACCCAAATTCTGCATACAAAATCCACAATTATTACCTCGTTGGCATGTCGGAGGAGCACACTGGCGAGAGTTATAGCAATAGAAGACAATACACCTTAGTAAATTAGGCATAGAAGCTGTGAGCAGCAATTCCGGTGTAACACAACATGAAAACTTTTTTTTTTTTTCAAATGTTGTCAAATATCTTGTCTTTTTCAAGTCTTAATTTGGCAAATAAACATTTCATTTAACCCAATAACAAAAAAAAATATCAATCAATTTTTTTTGTTTGTTTGATTGGTGTTTAATGTCGTACTCAAAGGTATTTGACTTATATGACGACCGATTGTCCACTTTACACTGTACACAGCCTTAATATTACGGTGGAAAACAGTGAGGAATCCTCGTAAATCAAAGCATGTTCAGTTCAGGAAGCGCACTCGCTACCATTGAGCCACGGCTGTGGGCAAAAAATAATAATCAGAAAGAATATAAAATAAATCATAAATGCCATTTGATGATTCCTTCTTTTTTCTTTAACTAATATGACTAAATGAGGCTTTGAACTTGACAGAGAGAACGAGACAACAACTACCTCACCAGGTGAGGAGTACCTGGGAGACTTACCTGATCATATTGATTGTGTGATTGGTTCCTTGGAGTTACAGAATCAACTGTAGAGTCCCAATCGGAGTCTTGAAAGGACTGGAATGTCAAAATATTTCAACATTTTAAAATAAATAAAAAATCATGTGAAGACTACTCTTGCTATTTCTTAATAAAATACATACAGTAAAGTATATTGTTATCAAGTACTGTTCGAACCACTTTCCTCATCTATTTAACTGTCGAATGAAAGCAAGTTTAAACTTCAATACTGTTGACAATTAACACTTATTCCAGCCAAAGGAGACAAATGCTGGCGGCAATTTTGCAAATTGAGATATTTTTTTTTTTCAATTTGAACATGCCTTTGTCAACTTGTACACAATAGTCATTGTATATCGATAAGGTCACAACAAACAACAACCATATAATATAACCAGACATGAAAGATTCAGTATGCACTAAATCACATCATTACTGTTAAGTTAAGAGGTGAAATGTGAGAAATACCTGTTGTTTCTTCAGACTTTCATGTGTTTGTCTGGGACTCAACATGCCTTCTACATCACTGTCCCATTCTGAATTCTGAAAAATACACAAAATCAACATTATAATAGCCTAGACTCACACAATGGCCGAGGTAAAAAATCTGCAGAGGTAAAAGTCTGATGTTGATGTTTGTTCAGAATGTACAGGTAACAAAGGTATTATAGTGAATTTTCAGACTAACAAGGGACAGTCAGGAATCTGTCTAACAAGTTTTATATATATCACCTAATAAGGTAAAAGTCTGACACTCAGTTTGATAGGGTTCTGAGAATAATAAAGCTGACAGACTGACTGTGTTCTTCAAAATGATCATCAGATTTTGTAGACTGCAATGATGTTAATTGAATATCAACCTTGAGATGCAAAAAGTCAGTTTTTTTTCAGATTTAACCTGTTTAACATAATAAAAACAATAAGACAATTGTTTCGATCTATTGAAAGCAGCTATTGTGAGTGATTATTCTGGATTCATTCTGAATAATAGAACTCAGAACCAGTACAGGATTGAGAATATATACATTGGATGGAAGTCAACCTGTCTTTTTCTACAATAAAGTATCTATTAAACCCTTTTAAATGTTTAAAACCTGTGGAGCGGTGAGCGACAATTAAGTGGGTCTAATATCAGATATCTACACGTTGACAGGGATTCCACATCTAACTCAAGATCACAGTGGCTATCGCTCTGTTCGTCTCCTAAATTTGTAAACATTTTCCCTAAAGACCTCCTTCGTAATGATTGAGTCTGGTACATGTAGGTCTTTTGTTTTGAAAACAGTCAAAATCAGGCCAAGAAAAATATATTAACTAATCACATCATGGAAAAACTTTTACATCGTTGCTATTCGCATTACAGTATTTATGAAATGAAACTACTTTATAATAATGAATTTTATTTTGGTTGGACAATTATCACACATATAGATGTATATTGTTCAATCCTCAGCTTATCTTGCATAATGTATAGAAACCGGTTATAAACCTGACAATACAGTTGAATTTGATTCACATGATCAACAAACAAAACTTCATTGGTAAGTCTGCAATGTTCAGATCAGTAGCCAGCTCAAAACCCCATCAAATGGTGGGATTGTCTCTTCGTAAGGTTAAATATATCAAACATGTTATAACATTTTCCTCAATCTGAATCCTCACATGTATGAAAAATGACAACCTATCACTAGACTAATATCAGCAGATAGCCTTTTCCTCTGACAGGTTTAATATTAGAAACCAGGGCTTGGTCCGCAATTTGGGGGAAATGTGCTTATCATTTGCTTATCTGACAATCTTCTTTTTTTTTTTTGGCATCCAAAACATATGCGACAGGCAGAGCCAACAACACAAGGTCAGAGAGAAATCACAAGGTCATGTAGAAGCCCAAGGTCAAAGAGAAATCACAGGGCCATACAGAAATCACAAGGCCAGATAGAAATAGATATTATGGTCAGATAGAAACGACATGAAGAACCAGAAATTATGAGGTAGGGATAAATCAGAAAGAAACAGTAGTTCAGTAATATATCTTAGAAAAAGAAGACCAACCTCATCTGGGTCACCATCTACTTCTTCCAATGACTGAAATGGAACAAATAAAAGCAAATCAGTTGTTTATAGTTTTTAGTTTTATCTCTACTAAAATACAATGGGCTATTTATTAATGAACATTTACTGGAATAAAAATCATAAATTAAAATGTTAAGCTACAAAAGGGTTTTAAAATTGCAACAATACATGTGGGTTTTCAAAGGTTCTATTCATATTCAGGAATTTAATATTGCTTTAGAAGAAAAAAAATTAAAGAAAAAAGAAAATAATTCCGTCTCAGATGTTACAAACACAACAGGATATTAGAATAAGTTAGTAATAACAGAATCGTCTCAAAAGAAAAACAAACTTAGTTTCAAAGATAAACAGATGCAGCATAGCAAACTAAATTGAATGACCCAAGCGATAAAAAACAAACTTTTAACAGAAGCATTAAAAAAGAGTACACTTTGTAGTACTTATAACGCAGGACTATTCACTCCTAGTATGAATGAAAGTGATACTAGATACAACTGGTTGATACCATAATAAATCACAAACACACAGATAGCAAAGACTTAACAGACAAGTTCATGTATCAAACTTATACAGTTTAAACGGTGCGCTCAAGGATATTATATTTATATGAGATCACAGGATAAACAACCTTCAAGGTGCCATGATTAAACAGGGGTTGACCTGGGACCTAACATAGAGGGTTGACTGATCAAACAACAACAAACCATAATACTTTAACATGTTAAACACACCACAGACAGAATTCTCACATGAACGGGTTTGAAGATGGAACGGTAATAACTCATTACATGTCACAGGTAAAACACACCACAGACAGAATTCTGACATGTACAGTAAACAGGTTTGAAGATGGAACGTTAATAACTCATTACATGTCACCGTTAAAACACACAAGAGGACACAGATTTCTGACATTTACATGATCAGTAAACAAACCTCTTAAAGAATTCTGACACATCTTATACAACACCCAAGTGACACAATACAACACACATTTGTTTGTTTGTTTGATTGGGGTTTAACGTCCTAATCAAGCGTATTTCACTTATATGATGACGAATTGTGAAGAATAACAGTGAAGGGTACTTAGGGGAGACTCTCACAAGTTTGAGGGCTAACACTCATTGTTGGCCAACATAACATTACGGGCGGGTGTTCGTATTCAATTCCTAATTAATCATTATTCATTTTATCATAACTTTTGGATTTTAAAATGAAGAAAATACCTCAAGAAATTGTGCTCTGAATTGTTTAATATTTGACGTACTATATTAGACAAAGCACTACACTCAGTTGGTCATTTCACAGCAATATTTCGGTTAACAGCTTTGACACACATACAACAATGAAGAGACGAGGGATACATGTAGCATTGTATATTGCAATCTTATATTAAAAACGGTATTTGTTAGGATTCCTGAGGCATCTGGAGTAGATATTAAGACAAAAATGTTGTAATACTATGTGGTTATGTTATTAAGATATCTTGTTAACAGCAGTGTATCATAATAACATTTATTATATACAATTAGGTCAACAAGTGACAATACCTCTTCTTATAACAGTTTAACCTTGTCAAATAGTTTCTTAATCACATTCCAATGCATCTATGAGCTGTAGTGTTTACAGTAAAAGAGACGTATGCAGATAGACATTATGATATGACAATACCCTTATGTCAATTATTGGCGGAGGTGTAAAAAGAGTTTTTGTATGGCTTCTAATTCCTATATTGTTGTTACCAGTTTTCAGAATATTTAGAAAATGTGTTCAAACCTAAATGCTGTATCAAGCAGAAAAAGATTTGCTTGCACTGTCAGGCAAAAGTCATGAACTCTGCTACAGGTTGGTTCTAAACTAGGTTAATAAACATTCTATATGAATAATAAAATCATCAAGCTTATTAACACACAAACAAAACACACAGCAAACTTCAGCAAGCAGCAACTTAATACAAACAAAATGCTTTAAAAACCTTGGCTTTTTTCAGTTTAACCGGAATAACAAAATCATCAAGCTCAGTCTCGTCTGTGTAACCCAGCTGAAATTCGAACATCCAATTTGTAGAGTTTCTAGGTGATGTAATAACTACTTTTTTTTGTATTTCATACATGAAATATATGAAATCTAAAACAAAACTGGAAAAAAACAGTGTAACTCCTTACCTAACTATGCAGATAAAATTTCATTTACATTATATTAATTATTATAAATCATCATTTCATTACGTTTTTCTTATAATAGTAACCTATTGTACAATAACAACAATATGAAAAATCTATTTGAAGTTCAGATTCAAAGGGAAGTATTGGATAAACTTCAATCAGAAATTTACAGGGACAAAATGACCAATGACAGAATGATATGATTGTCTGGAATAAACAACATTAAAAGCGTTGACAGAATGTCAATATCCTCAGGAATCGATTGACAATTATTGATTTGTTTGTTTGTTTGTTTGGGGTTTAATGCTATACTTGAGGTTATTTCACTCACACGACAGCAGGCCAGCCCACCCTCGTCACCACTGGCAACAAACAAAAACATCATAGGACAAATGCAGGACACCCAACCCTCCCAGGATGGTATTTTAACAGTTAAATCTAATAAATTCAATCTCAAACACACTTCCCGTGTTCATGAAAGGTCACAGTTTCAGTTGTACAATAAACACAGAAAACACGGGGCTATAGTGAACACCAAAAACAAGCAAAAGTTGTCAGATTGTCTTCTGTGTTGATGATGTAAGTCACATGTAAACAGTGGAAAATGCAATTTCACTCAAGTTTATTATTTGAATGGTGTTTGTTGATTGTGCCTACATGTGTCCATTGCTCTTGTAAAAATACACTGTCGAGAAACTTTGCTTCGTCAGCGGAAATCTTCGGCTTTTACAGCTCTGTGATTGGTCAATTTAACTAACCAATCAACATTGTAGGTGGGATGACTGCATATATCGCAATATAGCAACAAACAAAACATGGGGAGCGTTTTTGAGATCTGATTTTAATTAGATTGTTTAACAGTTAATGGTCCTGGTGATGATAGAAGTCTAATACACAGGCTGCTTATATACAGGTATTAGAACTAACTACCTGTAGAGAAATTAAAAAAATATTCTAAAATTTCAATATGAGCTAATTTCAAGGAGAAAATAATATTATGATTTAAAGAGAAAAAGGTTAAATCTAAATGGAAAAAAAACACTTTGAAGGAAATGTTTGAATTTTGCATGCTTGAATCGGTAGGAATTTTTTCCTATCAACCTCAGTAGTCACTCCAACCTTGACCTTAACGTGCATAGTATCTTGGTATAATACTGTTCCTCCAGTGGATGGCTGAATAAAGACATGTTTGGAACATACTGATGTTAACCAAAAGGTATCACACAATGTATGTTAGCACAGGAAAGGACTTCAAGCCTCACCCTTTTAAATAATAAGGGATTTTAGGTGTAAAGGTTCATGGGGTCCTGAAAGACAGTGGTTTATGGCAGTCTAAACAAATAAATTACATCAAATTAAAGAAATGTAATTTATTGTCTCGAACTACCTTATATATGTCCTATTTGGGTAAATATAACCGAAGAGGTAACCTCAGTGTATAACCTATTTGGGTAAATATAACCACATAGAAATATTGCTGGACATGTAATCACTTCACTGTACACAGGTCACAATATTCTTATTACTTTAGTCCAACTGAGATGTGTTAATAAAATTATTATATTTAGTGAAAGATATTTGCTGGCACATGATACATAAATTTGGCAAGTCATTAACAAAATAAACATGGCCATACATGTAGTATCCACAAGTACAATTATGTGTCAACACACCATGGAAGTTGCTCTCGATGACAGTTTAGAAGTCAACACACCATGGAAGTTACTCCCGATGACAGTTTAGCAGTCAACACCCCATGGAAGTTGCTCTCGATGACAGTTTAGAAGTCAACACACCATGGAAGTTGCTCCCGATGACAGTTTAGCAGTCAACACACCATGGAAGTTGCTCTCGATGACAGTTTAGAAGTCAACACACCATGGAAGTTGCTCTCGATGACAGTTTAGAAGTCAACACCCCATGGAAGTTGCTCTCGATGACAGTTTAGAAGTTAACACCCCATGGAAGTTGCTCTCGATGACAGTTTAGAAGTCAACACCCCATGGAAGTTGCTCTCGATGACAGTTTAGAAGTCAACACCCCATGTAAGTTGCTCTCGATGACAGTTTAGAAATGGCATATTGGATAATAATTGAATAGAAACGTACAAAGTGAAAATGTCCACAACACACTGTTACATAGTTACAATATAAGAGTTAACAGTGCATCATGTGTTCCTGATAAAGATAATGAAAATTCTGTTTTAATCTTTTATAAATAACAATAGTGTTAATGAAAATTGTGTTACCAACAACAACATGAACCATAGGTATATAGTTAGTAAGGTATGTTGTAACAATAGTGATAGTGGTGTTATGACACTGATACCAGTCGTGCTGACAAGACAGTTACTGTTAGAGGAAACACAACATCTTGTTGGTCACCTCACCTGACTCGCTGACTGAGCATGCTCACTGAGACTATTTGAGAAATCTTTATCCGCTCCGTGAATACCAGCATCATCCTCATGAAGGTTTCCACTCCACCTTTTCATGCTATTGTTTTTAGAAAATTGCATTTCATCATCTCCTTGTTCATCAGAACTAGCCTGAAATTCATCTAAATGTTCAACAGCATTATGATCATCATCCAGCAAACTTCTATCTTCCTCCTCATATTGATTTAATTGATATTCCTCATGTTGATCATTATAGTGATCAGTCCTTGGTCTATCATACACAGCCTCATCGTGATCAGGATAGTGACCATCGTCATGGTGATCAGTGTATACATTATCATGGTGATTATCATCAGTATTGTCATGGTGATATTGGTAATGATCATGGTCCTCATCATCATCTATACTGTCCATGAGGAATTTCTCATAAGTATCATCACTGAAGTCTCCTTGATGAACATTCTCGACACACAAACTGTCATCACCTTCAATGCCATCATGTCTGTTTTCTGCGCTGTCTGTCTCCTCATGCTCCTCATTATTAAATGCAGCACTGGCTAAGTTTGCAGTCTGATTGATAGATGGTGGGAATGCAAGGGCAATCAAAATTAAACACTTTAGAAATAAGAAAGCAGAACTGAAAATTTGCACACAAAAAAGCTGAAATTTTTGTTTCTCATGCAACTGAGGATAGATTGTCATATGTAAAAAAAAAAACAGATTTAATAAAAGTCTTATGTACCTGATTCCAATTCTTAAGAATACCAGGTCTGGTTGCGTTGTCTCCATCGTCTTGGTTATGATGACTGTTGTCTCCAATGGAAACGGAAGCTTCTTCACTAAATTCTACATCAGTAATGTCATCAGCATCGCTGATTCCTAATTCCTCCATTAAAGCTAAAGTCAATGAATGGAACATAGATTGATTTAGTTGAACCAAATGGAACTGATTTAAAAACTGAATGTTTTTAATCTGGTTATTATTAAAACTTTGAACTACATGTAACAATTTTCTCTATTTAAATAACTTTATAGCAGAGCATATAATTATTTATCATTTTCCATGTTACAAAATATTCACATTTTAAAAAATCATTTCTCAAATTTTCATGAAAATATAGATGAGAACTTAGTTAAGTACAGTTCCTGCTATGTGAATAAAAAAAAGAAATGAGATAGTACACAATATGGAATGGACAGAGCAAGGGATTACAAATTGCCTTTTGTCACTCATACAAGAGCATGTCCGTCCAATGGCTGAAAGAAATCACACTTCAAGCCAGTGGCAACGAATAAAATCAAGACAGAACAATTGCCGAGAGCTCTGAGAGCACAGGGAATTCATGAAACTCTCGTCAAAGGAGCCTCTGACAAACCAGAATCCTCCACAGAATCCTCCACAAACAATATGTTACTATTAATTCTATGGACAGAAATCAATAAAGATTTACATATTACTCATTTTATTGTACTTACAACTTAACAACAATCTACAATCTACAGAAAAGTAACCAAAACAGTTAAAAACCGGTTGTGTTTGTTAATGAAGTGCAAACAGTTCCAAATCAGTGAGAGCAATGAACACAAGGGATAAAAACATAAGTAAACTACAGATAGCTTTAGAGTTATGAAAACACTACATTTAATAACAAGAAGTGAAATTCTAGAAAAACGATTATCTTAATTTTGACACAATATTTAAGTGTTTATTATGCCATCATCAGAAGATAATGATGATGGCATAATAAAAGCTGAAATATTGAGTCTAAAGTAGTTATCCTTTTTCAGAATTACATATAAGCTACATGTACTTGTACACCTGAATGTTATCACCTGAATATTATTTGAATTTATAAAGACATTTTTGCTTTCATAATTTTTTTTTTTTTTTACCTTTTTGTCAATATTTGTGAAATTTGAGTTTGTTTGCCTGTTTGATTGTAGCTGTACTTGATACTATCTCAATCATACCTGTACAATAACCTGTCAGTTCAACGGTTGACGTAAACCCTCCTGAACGAGAAAAGCTAATTAACAAAGACAAGACACAGAACAAAGACAAATCAACAGATCGGCTTCAATTGTGCCATTAATAAATCTGAGAGCCCCAGAGCAGTAGGTACCTCCATATAACCTCCTGCTTGAAATCTGAGAGAATTACATTTCATTTGAATAATTCTGTTGGATCAACATTCAGGTATTGATATTGATATTGACATTTTAAGGATGCATAAGAAAAGATGTTCTAAAGTTTGTCAATATTTAACGGACAGGTAGAAAGAAGAGGTCACACAAATAGGAAAGGTAAAGCCATACCATGTTTATCTCCTTGCCCTGGTAACATGACAGGAAGAAAAAGAGGCAGAGACAATGCAAGCATTAGTACAGACAATGTTTCTTGTTATATAATCACATGCAAAAATACAATTAGGTGCCCCATTATTTATCATGTGTCATCAATTAAAGGATAAAGATTCTCCATTAATATGGGTACTACTGGGGAGAAGTTTCACAAACAAGAATGTGAAGGCTGGTTTAGGAGTAAATTAGGCCTGTACAGGGTACTTTATCACTAGGGTTTGTCTGTTTGTTTGATTGGTGTTTAACGTCATACTCAAGGGTATTTCACTTATATGACGACGGACAAAAATACAGAACATC
>JARFOD010077452.1:1587-20423 GCA_031763545.1 Mopalia muscosa
ACCCCCCCCCCCCCCCCCCCCCCTGGGACCACCGCTCCGCCCCTTACGTTTTTAAAGTTTATTACATTGATATTTCATCAAATTGACAGCCTTTCTTCGTCGGTCTTTTGAAAAATAACAGAGAACAGACATTATAAAAGCTTCCCAGCTGTGGCCCTCTGGCTGAGGGCAACTTGTTTGAAAAGTAGCAAATCGGTTTTTACTTAGCACTGGAGGGATATTAACTTTCCGACATAATCAACACACTTAACAATTACTAGTATACTAGTAAGTGGTATACCCTTAAAATCGGCGTAAAACACCAGCCAACCATTTTAAACTCTATCAGTGATATCGAGCCATTATAAAGCTTACCTTTTTTCCTCGGTTCGAAAGATGGTGACAAATTTACAATGTGCAGCTAAGGGGTTGTAATCACAAATAAAGTGGGGCTGGGTCGACAGGCTGTAAAGAGAGGAAAATGTGTCATAATTTTGATGATCACGTTTGTGGAAGTTTGTCTACTAATGTTGGTAGGCCCTACATGTAGCTTAGAAATATATGGCTCTAATGGAACCCTTCAAGGTTCTTCCGTCTTGGCTCTGTTGGAACTCTTTATGGTTTTGTATGGAACCCTCACAGCAAATGTTCCAAATATGTATCACTCTTCTTACATAAAATAATCTTTCTTGTAGTCGATTTCCATATCGAACCATCTTCTTTTCTAACTGAACCTGCTTCGATATACCGTTCACGTGATCGAGCCTGCCTATTGACGACCAGGTATATGAGCGAGTCACATGTTGTGGCTCGGACACTCACGGGGTGGGCTTTACGAGGTTTCATCCCGCTTTTCCACCATAATATGGTTAGGTGCAGTGTGAAGTGGACAATCCGTCGTCACATAAGTGAAATACCATTGAGTACGACGTTAAACCCCAATCAAACAACCAAACAATCTTTTCTAGTACATTTCAATTATTTATTACGCTCTGGCCAGATATTATGGCACCGAAGGGCCATAAACACCTTAATACATCTACAGAACTTTCAAAGAACCATTATTTTTAAGAATGTCTGCTACGTAGACTGTTCATACCATATCACATACTGACGCTATAAAATTCATTATCATTATTTAATATCATATGTTTACATAAAAAAAAATCATAATATTTTTAAAACGTTTAATTGGGAGCTATATGCTTACTGTCGTTGTGGTGATTATCTTGCGTGAACATATAATTAAAAGTTCACAATGTTCCAGGGACAGAAAAATATGGCATGAAAATTCTTCTACACATAGGTTACCAACTTGGGCTTGTCTCTAGAGTTACATGGCTCAAACGCGATATGACATATCTATAGACTCATAACGTTTAATACATGTTGTGTACATTTTCAAAAATATGTTTTGGTATTCTCCACGGATAAATTTATAGGTTTCTGTAAAACTCTGTCTATAATCAGTCTTAATAAAATAACAGCGAGTAAGCTCAAAACAGCAACGAATCTTCAAAATGTTTTTGTTTACTTTAAAGCCATAGGCCTACCTTAAATAATCCACCAGATTTCGACAATGCCTTTACAATCTAGTAACAGTGTCTTCAAAGAATAATTGAAATTTAAAAGATGTATTTAAAAAAGTTTTAAGTCTTACCTCAAATATAGTCCGTTATATAGTTTTGGGAGTAGTCACCAGATTTAAAAAATGCCTGCACACTTTTGCGACAGTGTATTCCAAGAACAGTTGAAATCTCTCTAAAAGTAGAAATATATATCCTCCTTTAAATATATCGCTTTTCAATGCACAGCCTCCTGCACCAACGAAATACAGGTATTGAAATGACATCTAGTATCCAGTGATGCCAGGAGTATCATTGCCGATTTCCAAAGCCACGCCTCCTCAACTATATGACAAGCAGCGATGTACGGTAGCCTACTGCTGCCGTTTACAATGTAGCTTACTGAAGATGGGAGTTCCGTGTCATTAACATTACCATGTAACCATGCACATCACTGCATTAAACCAGAGAAACAGGCCTGAGTTTTTACTTTTGGTTGAGTATGGGGAGGGGGCGTGTATATTATCTAGCAAAGAAGAACGCTTAAACGCTTAAATGGTAGTGCAAGAGACTATACAATTTGTTGGAGTATAGCTTCAGCCAGCCAGTCAGTCCATCAGTCAGTCACCCAGCCCGTCAGCTTATCAACGAACCAACCAACCAACCAACAAATCTAGCTAGTCAGCGAGTCAAATAGACAACAAATCCAACCAACCAACTAACCAACCAACCAACCAATCCCGCCACCCTATGGCAAGCCGTTTCATCACTTCTACCTTTATTCTATATATGTTGAATAACTTTTGCTATTATTTTACATATCTAGAATTCTTTTCAACATATGTGAAATTCTTTTCCACATAAGTAACATAAAACACCAAAACCTAACTATTTCACATATGTGGAAAAGAACTTCACTTACCGGGTATGTAAAATAAACGTTTATTTGAGATATGTACAAAAGAGTTCCACTTGTCGAACAAACTGAGAAATGATTTATCCCCCAGCAAGGGACCGTATCCAACCTTCATTTGTGCTCCTATCGTCTCATTGTAGACTTTCAAGACGAATGCCAAGACGATATGAATATATTCCACATGCTGTGCAAGTTTAGCCAAGGCAGGGCACACTCACAAGTCAATTAAATTTTAATAAATGATCCTCTGTATCAAGCGTAACAAAACATGCTGGTTGGTTGGTTGGTTATAGGATTTGTGGCGTTTTCCCATCCTTTTGGATGATTCACGTCAACAAAACATGCTGTATATATAGGTCATTGAGTGCATTAGTCGAAAACTCCCATAGATTTAGCCTACAGTCAACAATACAAACCCATGCATTTTATTATGAAAAATGCCAACTAGGTGACAAATAAAGAGCGAATATTATATTAGGCGATGGGTTAATTCTTATTCAGTACTTTTATTGCAGTCTACCTCATTTTACTTTCCCGACGTATCAGACGTGTAGTAATGCTTCCTACAAAATAGGACGTAATTGAAGGCCTACTTAACTATTGTTTCCCTCGTTTATTTTTCGCTAGAAAATAACAGATGCTTTGCGAAATGCAGAGGGTGTATGTCCTTCCGATCGGCTTGTACTTTTTGGGCAAACTCATTGCCGCTAGATACAGGCTGTGAGGGAGAAGTCTGTAATTGGAGCCGTGGATGCATTTATTTTACATATCTACAAGTGAGGGAGAAGTCTGTAATTGAAGCCGTGGATGCTTTTATTTTACATATCTACAAAAGAGTTCCACTCATCTTTTTATTTTACATAGATGAAAAAGATTTCCACATATGTTAAATAAAGGCTTATTTTAGATATGTAGAATTGTTTTCACATATGTTGAACTCTTTTTTACACAAGTGAAATTCTTTTCAACAAAATAGTGAATTTTACATATGTGAAAAAGAATTGAACATACGGATATGTGGAAAAAAATTCAACATATGTAGAATAAATGTAGAAGTGATAAAACGGCTTCCCATACCAGCCAGCCAGACAAGACGAGAATGACGGAAAAGCTACTTCAATAATCATGTATTCAAATACGTGTACCAATTCACTCCCAGCTCAAACGGGACCCTTGTCCCAAGAGGAGGTACCTACTAAGTAACGTGTTGACAGGTAATTTCGAATAATTGCCCTTTCATGTTATTTGTTAATGTATATGGCCTAATTAATAATTCAACCAAAGGGCCAGTCTCTATTGATGCGGAGATTGAAAGAAACAGATAGAAAGAGAGCTTTGGGTGGAAATTCCTATCAGCATTTTTACAGACTAAATTATTTGTGTGGTTTCGTTGATATTTTTTGCAAAAGAATCTCGTTATACAGCAAGTGATCTATTTAGCCTGTTATTTTTCTCTGATTCATATGAATTCAGTATAGTACATATATAACAAGAAAATTTTGTACTTGATGAAGGGCCCTCAATTTTGTTATTTGGTATTGAGATCTAAAGATTGAATATTTGGGAATAAGCATAACAAGTTATAAATTAATTAAATGTATAACGGTAGGATCAAAGACAGGCGTAAAAAATCTCCTATTTAGTATTTACAGATAAGTCAGAAAATGCTTTGTGGAGTTGGTGATTGGATCTTTCCTCATGAACGGATAGGTTTGTTAGGTTGGAGTTTAACGCCGTACGTAAGGTTATTTCATTCATATGAAAGCGAGACAGCCCAATGGGTGAAGGAAACCACCATCGACACCACTGGCAACAAACAAAGACATGACGGTCAAAAAAGCCCCCCAAACAAATCGGTTTCATGTTGCCCCTAAGCTCTGAGAGCACCGGGGCAACCGGAAGCTCCCTCCCGCGCAACCCTTAACTTTGTCTTACTCCGCCAATACACTCCACTGACTTACGGAAGGCAGTGGAGTGTATTGGCGGAGTAATACAAAGCTACACAACCCTCAACTTAGCTTTGTATTACTCCGCCATTCGCTCCACTGCCTCCCGTAACTATACTTTACAGAAGGCAGTGGAGTGTATTGGTGGAAACAAAGCTATCCCTAACTGAGCTGATAGGTAACATTTTGAGAATGATTTTCTTGCACAAAATGAGGTAGTTGCTGGCGGCAGCAGACTCATTAGCAGTTTCTTCACTTCAAATTCTATTGGGACTCTGTGTTTTTGTGTTCTGTGGTACTTTGCTATTGAGACACGTACACGCCAACAGCTTGCTTTCACTAAGCCAAGAATTGTTAAAACTGTTCACGTACATAATATATAAAGGCCACTTTAAATGCTGTACCTGACACATTACCTAATTAAAGAATCTGACCGGGTTTCTCATTCTCAGTTTTGAGTTTACCTTTGTCACAATAACAGACAGATCGATGGTCTTGCTGAACGTCAGAAATAAGTAAACGCTGCCATGATTTTACATTTTGTCTGTCAATATATACAAATTCATATCGCCATGTCTTCATTTAAACCATTCCGATTTCTTCCTTGAACACTTGTGAGGCAGATCACCCCATAAGATAAAAATCAATCATTTCTCAGCCATATACCTAACTAATATTTTAATGATTTAAACTGTCTTCCCGATTTGAGAACGATATTTGGCGGGTGAGTGGCCGGTGAGTGTTTAACGTACAAGACAGAATGTTTTTGGCGAGGTGAAAGGTCATACAAATTAAATAATATTTTTATTTTTATTCAGAGACAGGCTTTACTTTTAACGGTATCGTATGGCTGCAGTATACGCATTCATATAGTATAAGTATAGCATGTGCTATAAAATGACGGTACCCGGATCTAATTCGTATCTAGTTCTATCCGTGCCATATAGACAGAAACTATTTCCATCATGCAGTCGCAGGCGGATGGACGGGGGCTTCCTTTCTCCTTGGTTCTCTCAGCGATAAGGCTCAGCATGGAACCGATCTTCTTGTGATGTCTTTGTATTTCGCCCTTAAACTGTCCTGTCTTTGTTTGTTGTGATTTCCTTTACCCTTTGGGTGATTCACCGTCATTACAGGGAAACAACATTAAGTTAGCCTTAAAACCCCCTATTAATCCTCGGATATACTGTGTCCCAGATAATGAGATTGTACAAACAAATAACTAAACAATTGAACATTATCGGAGAAGCCATAATCTATACAAACCCATACCAAACACTGCATGCTTGATATTGTTTGTTTGTTTGATTGGTGTTTAACGTCGTACTCAAGGGTATTTCACTTAAATGACGACGAATTGTCCACTTCACACTGTATACAGCCTTATTACGGTGAAAAACAGAGAGGAAACCTCATAAAAACCACCCCCGCGACTGCTGGAGGCACAACATGTGACTCTCTCATATACCTGATGGTCGAAATGTGGACTGGAACCCGTGAACGGTAAATCGAAGCATGTTCAGTTCAGGAAGCGCTCTCGCTACCACTGAGCCACGGCCGCGGGCGAGCTGGCCAATGAAAACACATTTCCTTTCATTAGATATTTAAATCATGTGCTTAGCTGAAACAACAACTTCCCAGAGAATGATAAAATAAACTGGCCATGTATGTTGTTCTGACAATGAGGCTTGACAAAAGATTAAAACAAAGCAAACTTTTTTTTTTCCTCCTTAGCTTAAAATTTCAGAGCTCTACACATATTGATAACTATTTGTTCCCCAGACTTTTAATATGTCAAATTATTCGTTACCCATGGAAATATTACCTCCATATAGAACAATAGCAAATAAAATTGATGTTTGAAAAAGAAAAACATACATTATCTGACACATGTTTATAGATCTTAACTATTTATCTGATAATAGATTCAAAGGCTGGTGGAAGTCAATTTCTTTCATACCAGAACACGTAAATTTGAACATTTTTCTCTAGTATTGAATATATTTTGCATCGCATTTGTATCTATATTTTTAATTAAATGTTTCCTTTGAAATTTGTGATTGAATATATTAATGCCAAATTAAAAACGTTATTCAATTGGGAGGGACCTATATTAAATAGGTTAGTATAACCAATTTCTATCTGACACGTGTTTCATTCTTAGAAATGAACATAATTTCTGTACAAAACCCAAGCTTACATTATGTGCATAATCTGTTAATTGAATGTGACCGGTAGAATTGGATTCTATGAAACCATGGTATCGATATAATGGTTGGACACTGCCACAACTTATCGATTAGTCACCAGTGGTATTGTTACAAATATGTAAATTGATCAAACGAAATATGTAGTTGTATTGGCTGATTTTTTATTTTATTTTCATGTTAGCCGCCATTAGATTGGCCATCGGCCTGTTTCTTCAAGTGGTATTTTATTCACTGCCCGGAAACATCTTTACTTCACTTGACTTTACATCCGGTTTGATCGATTGATTTGTGATTTACCCTTTGCTTATTTTTATTTCACTTATATTACGGCGGTGTTTTCCAACAATTATTGGCACTATTACAACCAAAATGTGAAGCTTTACATCCAGAGTTGTGGACGTTTTCCTTAACTGTTTCTGAGAGACGGAAATTTTGAGCTAAATTCGTAGAGACGGAAATTTTGAGCTAAATTCGTATCAAGCGAAAATCAGTATAAACACATTCCCCAGCACGTTTGTCACTGAACAAACTAAATTCAACAATAAGGCAAAGTATATGCAGAGGCTTGGTAAAAAATAACTAAGAAATAAAAGTTTCTGGAGAATTTAATAAATAGGCTGTATTGTAAACAGCTCTGATCCGACGATAGTTTCCGTAAAAAAACAGATAGCAGCTGAACAAAGGCACATCTACAATGCATGCTGATTGGTTTTTGTCAGCATTAAGTAAGTTGATTAAATAAATACACAAACGTAACAAATACGAAAATAAAGCGCTTTTTGAGTTATACATTATTCGGTTTAAACCGACGCAATCTTGACTCCACGGTACTACGTTTTGACCGCGTGCTTTGGCCTTTTTGCTTCCATGACATTGAAGTTTGACGTTCTGTGTTCCAAAGCCAGATGGTTGCGTATATAACTTTACATTCGCGTGCATAAACTATAAACAAAATAGAATGTCAAGCATATTTAAAAAATCATGTTTGTTTATTTATATCTCTCGCTTTATAAGTTCGTCTATTCATACATCTAGTAAATAGATTTGTCACCAAGCTGTAGTCAGGCGTGTGTCACAACAGACCACTTGTCAGACCGTAAACCCTATAGTTCGATCACGAATGATTTCATTTCTTATTCCGAATTCTTCAGTCAGATATGAACTTGAAATGTCCCTCACCATGACCCTCCAGTTAACCAGGACTATATTTTGTCTCGTCTCGTTATTTATCACCGGTAGGTAGCTTAATTATTTTTATATATTGTATCACCTAATAATTGACCTAATTCCTTGATCCACTCTAAAAATCCTAGTTTTTCTAATTATTTGACAAGAAATGAACAATTTCTATTTTAAAAGGCTTGGATGCTAAGGCGTTCAAATTTGTCACGTTTTTGAATTTTCAAGTTATTTTTAAAACATCCCTTAAAAATTAACAGAAAAAAATCGACTTCGATTTCAGTGTTAATGTCCCAATACCTAATACCTAACAATGTTGCGATATAAACAAGTGACAATATAAATTTGGAGGATGATTTAATCTTAACCCATACCGAGTATATTGTTTGCCATGTAACCCAGAGAGAATCATAGCCTATTTTTTAATATGGACATTTTTAGAACAATCACCATACTTATAGCTGTTAAGGCAAACTATTAACTTCTATTTAAAGCTAAAGACTTGGTGAGTATTGTGAAAATGTTGAAGTTTTGTCCAAATCGCAAGTAGTTATTGCTGCATGGATAATATATTGATTTTGCATCCTATAATTGAAGATAACCTGACCAATATAAACATTTCGAAAGTGTTCGATATAGTGTGGAGAGGAGGGATGTTGTTTAAGCTAAATTAGGAAGGTCTTCATTGGAAAACAATTCTTCACTGGCGTTACTCACAAGTGAAAGAGCGACAAAATTAATTGATATAAGATTATAAAATTACGTTGCGTAGCTTTCAGACGTATCTAAGGTATAAAAATGAGCATAAGCGCCGATATTGTCAACAAATGTCAACAAGGGCAATTTGTATATTATATATTCTCATTCTGATTGTTTGTTAAATAGTCCGATTGAGTTTGTTTGATTGAGGTTCAACGTCGTACTTAAGGGTATTTCACTTATATGACGACATATTTTCCACTTCATACTGCTCCTTGCCTAATTTGGGCGGAAAACCTGGAAGAGACCTAGTAAAAACCACCCCTGCGATTGTCGGAGGTACATCGTGTGGCACACTTATTTACCTGAGGATCGACAGGCGGACTCGAACGGTAAATTGAACTAGGATTATCAATCAAGTGCACACGCTATCACTAAACCACGGCCACAGGCATTTCTGATTATGTAGTGTGTATTTCCATACATGGTTTCACATGTATGGTGCAATATGTATCTTCAGTCTATACAAAAAGCGAATTTCTGTCTCAATAACAAAAAAGATATTCGCCTAGTACACGTAAAAGTATCGTCAAGTCAATTCAATGGAGGACAAAACTGTCTCTGGTGAACAATAAATCAAATTTACTATGTTGTTTTCAACTGAATTTTAATGTTTTGTCCGCTTTGATCCCGGATGCATGTCGCCTGTAAGGCAACACGTCAAGGTTTGTTTAGAGCTGCATTCCAGCTGTCTAAGCAACGATTACTCTATTGAGCGTGCATGTTACGATTTAGGTCCGGAACAATAGACTCTATTATTCACATGTGACTTGGTTAATATTTAGTACACAAAGTTTTTGTTATGGTTGTTGAGGTTGCTGTTGTTGTTGTTGAAATTGAGATTTTATAATCACTTTTCCTTAAGAGACTGTTCCACCAGTCAACGAATTTATCCTCTTGTTTCATTTTTTTAAATATTTTTGTTTTCATGCGATATGCTTTCCCAAGTATATATTGATAAATAAATAAAAATATTAATATATTCATAAAATTTTAAACGAAAAAAAAATTCAGAAAAAATATATATGTTAATCAAAGTTTTACATTCACAAGCATATTCTAAACTTTTAATTACATCTGAATTGTCTTTTGTCATTTTATAGTCCATAAAGCTTTAATTTTCTAATTAAGCTATATAACTGTTACCATTTGTCGTCATCCTATGGAGACAAACAAACAGGAAATGAATATAAAAACGTATGAGAGCCATTTTATTCCCAACAGTCATTATTACAATCACAATCAATGGTAAATACTGGAAATATTTTTCCAGACAGAAATCATTTTTAAACAGTCTATATAAATAACATTACCAGTTTTCTGTTCAGTTAATATGATTTGCATAAGTGGTCCAAAAAATACATTTAGCGAATGTCTGTGGATCTCAAGTAGTTTATCCCCTACCCGCCTGCCAGTGATAGGCATGGATAATCTTCCTAACCCGACATTTGTTACACTAATATTCACACATTTGCCCCTCCCGTTTCGCCGAACTCGATTTTCCATTTTAGACAAAAAAGGTTGACAAAAAGGGAAGACGCCTAGGTGATCATTAAACCTAAAATTATTTTAAACTCCATAGCACGTCATTGTGAAATAAAATTCAGTGTTCGCTGTGAAATAAAAAAAGATTTAAAATCTAGTAAATAATCATCCCAGACTGAACACGGGTCGACTGTATGTATGTTTTAGCTGACTTTTCAGCCCGATTTAATGCTGGGAATTTTTTCACAAAGCGATCTAAGCTTACGTTGAACGTAACTACCATGGCAACACTTTGTCTTCAACACTGGTCGTTATGGCAATTACGTTTTGTGTAAGCTAAGATCGCTTTGGGAACCGGTCCATGATCTTTATGAAGCTCTTTTACTGATATCGTGGTTCCTGTGATTAATATATTATTATTATTATTATTATTATTATTATTATTATGCAGGTTCATCTTCCTTGAGATTATATAGGTACCGGTATTATGGATCATATTCCAGATATTATTTCTACACGTAAGTATATTTTATTGTTTAAGCAAGTCTGACTGACTAATATCTGACTTTACTTAAATGTATTTTTAAATTAAAAAATAAGCTAAGCACAATTTTTTTTATTTTTTATAATTTAACTTACAACCGTATATTGTAAAAATTTAAAGTAATATACAGAGCTAATTTACTATCTTAAACTATACGAAATTCTGGGCTGAGAGTAATTTGAAAACTAAACAAATAAAATGAAGCAAGATAACATATTTGAAATGGTATGTTACGGTATTTGACACTTTATTTATTGTGTGTTTGTTTGATTGGGGTTTATCGCCGCACCTAAGGTTATTTCACTTACACGAAGACCAGCAAGACCAATAGGTAAAGGAAACCACCCCCCGCAGCTCAGAGAGCATCGGAGTGAATTAGTAAGCGCACTCGCTACCGCTAAACCACGGCCACGGGCGCGTCGTCGTATATGTGAAATACCCTTATACGACGTCAATACTTTTATAATTAGTAATATATTCTTATGAAAATATTTACTTGTTTAAATATCGCAATGAATATGACAAATGAAAAAAAAGATTTTGTATTTGACGGGCTGCGAAATCCATAAGGGGAAACCATTATTTCAACAACAACATTTGAGATTTGTTTCGATACAAATAATTAACCATTATAGACAATTAATGTTTGACGTTGTATGTCAGTACACTATACTTATAAACATTAGGCCTAATCAGTTTTATTGAATTGTTGACCTTTCTATCTCTTTACCTTTGTCTGTTTGTCCATATTAAATAGGGGTGGAACCATTGCCGGTATTGTGATTGGCTGTGTGATATGCATTGGGGTGGTGATTGCTCTAATTGTGGGCTGCTGTGTCCAGGCGAGTAGACCTTCTGGGAGATCTACAGGCGCCGTGGTACGACGTGGTCAGCCTTCCATCGCTGTGACCAATGCAAGTAAGTGTCTGTGACCGGAAGCGAAGTGTGCTCTGGCCCCTGTAAAAAGGGTACATTTTTGTTCTTGCTGTAGTCCTGCTTCCACGAACAAGTTTACACAAATTAAACCAAATTAAATCTAGAGGCTTATCCTCGTGAAAACACCAAACAAAAGAGAACTTAATTTCTCCGCATCACTAAGTGAATTCAAACGCTCTTCTTTCTGTAAGAGAGATGAATTCTCCATGTATCAACATCCTCGGTCATTTCCGTACCATAAATAACCTCTCACGTAATGCTGTTCATTTCAAGGGAGGTAACTCGTACAGATTTACTTTACCATATCCACGTGTTTATTGTTTACGTCTGAAGGCTGTTCTTGCGTTGATATGATGACGTCAGTGGAGATACATTATTTTTAAAATACTTACAGCGAATGAAATTTGAATTATTTGCAACAAGTCATACATGAAAAAGGTACAATGTTTTCTTTAAATTCGATTTTAGCCAAGAAACAAGCTTGTGTGATGTGGGTTTTTATAATACAAATCCGCGGAGTACTTTGGTTGATTTCGGCGCATGCGCGACAAAACATCCGGCGGTTAACATTACAGGTTTTCTTGTAGTATAATTGCTTCCATTCACCTCCGAGATAACTGTACCGGTACGGAAAGTGTCGAAAGATGTTCCGATACGATGAAGTCGCTTGACATGCATGACTTTCACCACGATAACCAAGCACAGCGTGAATGTAAAATAAAACGGGATATTAATACGTTAGCAACGGAGTCTCATATGGCAAGCCGTTTTATCATTTCTACCTTTATTCTACATATGTCGAATTATTTTAGGTTTTAGGTACAATTCTTTTCCACATATGCGAAATTCTGCTTTTCTTAGGCTGAGATGATTTTCACTATTCGCAAAACAATTTCACATATTTAAAAAAAAATATTTCACATATGTAGAATTCTTTTCAACATAAGTGAAAATTGTTTTTTCGAATAGGTAAAATAAAACACCAAAACCTTAAATATTTTACATATGTGTAAAAGCGTTTTACTTATGTAAACTAAACTTTTATTTAAGATATGTACAAAAGAGTTCGACTTGTCAAAAAAAACAAGGAATGATTTCTCCACAAAAGTGACCGTATCCCACATTAATTTGTGCTCCTATCGTTTTGTGAAGACAAATGCTAAGACGATAGGAATATATTCCACAAGGTGTGCAAGTTTAGCTCAGCAGGGCACATTCCCTAGTCTGACAGTTGATCAGGCTATGGTCCACTGTAGCGAGATAACAGCAAAACAAAGCGAAGACAATGACCTCAGTTTATAGGTCATTGAATGCAAACTTGCCAAGTTTAATTGTAATCTTCCTCATTTTATCTACTTGACGAATCAGACGTACATGTAGTAATGTTGTCTACAGAATCTGTCCCAAGTGTAGGCATATTAAACAATTATAGTTTTCCTCATTTATTCTTCGCTAGAAAATAACAAATGCTTTGCGAAATGCAAAGGGTAGATGTCCTTTGTTCACATTGTACTTTTTGAGCAAATTCATCGTCGCTAAATAAGGCTGTGTGGGAGAAGTCAGTTATTGAGGTCGTTGGAGCTTTCATATCAGATATGGTTTGGCTTATTTTAGATATATCGAATTCTTTTCCACATATGTTGAATTCTTGTCCACATATGTGGAATTCTTTACCACATATGTGAAATTATTTTCTACATATGTGAAATTCTTTTTCACATATGTTATATAAAGTAATTTATTTTACAGACGTTTTACAGATATGTGGAAAATAATTCAACATATGTAGAATTTGGGTAGAAGTGATAAACGTCTAGGCGAAAAGATAATGATTTGATATTTTGTTTAGGATTTGACAAGTATATCGATTGGTTCATTGGTGTTTTATGCCGGGCTGAAATATGTTTCACTTATATGACGGCGGTGTATTTCAACATTGATTCATATTACCACAAGCACAAATGTGAAGCACAACTCTCCAAAGAAACTGCACTTAGCCAGAGGGTTTGTTTGTTTGACTGGCTTTTAACGGTATACAAAAGGTAATATCACTCAAATGATGGCGTGTCAGTCCAATGGGTGAAGGAAACCACCCTCGACACAAGAAGGCGATACCTGTAGTAGTATAGTTCATTTAGTTACCATCAAGTACCATTTACCTTGAAGTACTTGTAGCTAACAAACAAATATATTTTAATTATCACGATTCGACCGAATGTTATGATAGCTGGTATATGTTTTGAACATGTTCGTGTTGCTGGTGTAAAAATATTACAGTACTTTTGTTTTCCACTTGACAGGTGTTTCGGCGGGGTACCCGCATTACCCGATGATGCCGCCCCCGCCCAGCTACTCAGCGTACCCTGGGTACCCCAGTGTAAACCCAGGTTACCCACCTCCCCGGCAGCCGGTATTTCATCCGCCAAATGTGCCTACTGCTAAGCCAACCTTATCCCATTAAATAGAATGACCAAACAGGCAAACAGGGATTTACTGTTTTTGAGAATAGCTTCTGTTTATAATGTAATTCAATTATTTTTGTAATGAGTTTCATATTTTATCGGGCAAATGGTAGAGAGGTGTATATCGGCATATTGTTATTCTTTCCTAAAATGTTTTGAAAATGTATATTTTATGCAATAATTCCTCTCAACATGTGATACTTAAATTAAACGTCAGAGGAAACCCCAATAAATTTTGTCGCCTATATTTATTGATTATATTCTTTATTCAGTGTTGTTTAGAAATCGGACGGATTTGATTGATTTACCCTTTCTTTCAAACCCAGCATTACTAATTTGAATATTTCCTTGTTTTATTAATATATTTTTCATCGAAATTGTATCTTTTCTTTTGAAATGCAATATTTTCTCTTCGAAAATTGTGAATATTGAATTGCTTAGCGCCATATAATGTATTTTGTTCAATCTTCTTTAATAATTGACATAACTAAGATGGGACACTTTACATCCAGAGTTGATGACCTGGGTTGAGTATTTCTCTTAGATTGAAGTTTATAGTTAAAAGCGTAACAAGTGAAAATTACAAAGCGGTCTGGATACACGAACTCAGAGGGTATGGGATGCTTAAAATAAAATCGTATAATTCGCTTATAAAAGAAACAGTAGAAAGGACGATTTAAAACAAACCTGCCAGAGTTGGGTTCCGTAAACACCAATACAGTTTGTGATAATGTCTCCTAATTTATGCCACATGTCGACTGAATCGAACAGTAACTAATAATCAGCCGTTTGAGTTGTACTGATAGGAACAATAACCAATAGTTTACTCCGTCCAATAAAGCCAATTTGGTCTCCTTATTAGAAGACCACTCTATTCGCAGACAGACAGCCGACAATGCAATCCCTGAACATTCAAATGAAATCTCAGCAAAATAACATGTTAGAGTTGCAAAAGCAACATCGCTGTCATATAGAACAAAGTCTGAAAGAGTTGACGAAGAGGAAATTTAGATTGTTTGTTGGGGTTTAACGTCGTACTCACGGTTATTTCACTTATATGACGACGGACTGTCCACTTCACACTGTATCTAGCCTTATTACGGTGGAAAACCGGAAGGAATCCTCGTAAAAACCACGCCCGATTGCCGGAGCCACAACATGCGATTCGCTCATATGCCTGATGGTCGACAGGCTGAATCGATGGCGTGAACGGGCCGAGGAGATTAAGAAGTGACGCGAAATTGTCAAGTTTTCTCGGAGGTTTCAACACACACACTGCAACCACAGTACTTCAGCCTAGTGTATCACCGACTAACAGAATGCTTTCCCTATCATCGAAGACTCTTGAGTAACATCATAACGCATCAAATCAATTGACCAAACGCCACAAATGCATTTCAAACTGAAGCCATTTTCTACCGTTTGTTAATAGTTTGATTGATGATTGGTGTTTTACGCGATGCTTAAGGGTATTTCACTTATATCACGGCAGTGTATTCCAACAATAATTTACAGTAGCACAGCTAAGATGTGAAGAGTTTCCATAATGTTGGAAATTTAATTTTCCTCTAGGATTAAGTAAAGACAGCAATGCTTGTCTTCAGACAAACTACCCTTAGCCTTCAGGACATTTTCTACGGTAAATAGAAACACCATTATCCAATGTCAATGGTAAGACTGAGATCAAGCACCATCCCGCTTTCATGTCGGTCGATGGAGACGAGGCCGATAAAACAACGACCATATGACTTGGTCTTAGTTGACGTGTCACCCAAGCTTCATAGACGATTTCAATTAATTTGTTTATTTAATCGCCATTGCTCATATTTCAAGTCCTCTCTCCCATATTAAAGTTTGTTTACCATAGACCCAGTTTTCTTGACCTCAATGAATATGTGTTATTGTTATTAATTTATAGAGCCGTGTTAATAGACAAGAATAGAAAAGGGCAAATAAGTACATGTTACATAAGCTTTAGAATTTTTATTCAAGCTTTGGCTGACTTCCGGTTATTTTGATTCCGGGTAACTTTTTAACAAAATGTACGATACAATTTCGTTATGTTAAAATATAGGCCGGGAATATTTCGCAATGACTTTCATTGTCGTACTAAATTGTCTATAAGTGACTTAAGATGTGTATTTCGTAAATGAATGTAAGAATATCTTCAAAACATTAATTTTCTAGTAATTTTTGTTTTAAACACGTCCTTCATTGTCGAATTATATTTTGTGCAAGTGACCCCAGATGTGTATTGCTCTTCGTTCATGAAGGTAAGAATATTTTTAGAGAACTATTAAATTTTCTAGCTATTTTTAACATAAAACTACGTCTATCTTACACATGGGTATAGCAGTAGCTAATGTCCGGGATATATAAAATTGTCCCTAATATTACAGCAAATTTAAACAAATTGAAAATATAAAGATTTTTCGTTACTTGGAAAAACGCTATTTTATAGCGAAAAGACCTTAGTTTGTTTGTTTGTTTGTTTGATTGGTGTTTAACGTCATACTCAAGGGTATTTCACTTATATGACGATGGATTGTCCACTTCACAGCCTTAGTGAGGTTGAAAACAGGGAGGAGACCTCGTAAAAACAACCCCCGCGATTGTCGTAGCCACAACATGCGACTCGCTCATACACCTGATGGTCGACAGGCGGACTCGACCCCGTGAACGGTAAATCGGAAATCTTAGTAACGGGCAGCTGTGATTTGTTAAAGTTAAATTATGGAGTACGCTTTTCTAAAAATAAAATATTTTTAGTTGAAATGTAGTTATGAAAACCCCATTGAATTAAATTGAATTAAGATAATAATTAACAAGGGGTTCATTGAACAACGACAGCTTGCCGAACTAAGCATTCAGTCGAAACAGAAGTTAAATTGGTTGGTAGCTTGTTTGTTTGGTTGGTTGGTTGACAGATGTTTAACTGACACGACGGTAGTGTTTTTCAACATTGAATAACCACACTAACGCTACCATAAAATGTGAACTTTTAGCTGCATTGAGAAAATTACTGTTCTACAACAAAAAAGGTATCATAACAACCAGGCCACACTGCCTTTAGCCTGGGGGTGTATGTAATTGAATTAAATATTTATCGTAAAAGGCAATATCAAATTTACATTAAGAATCAAAATATTATTTATAAAAACAGAATCTAGCCGAAATCTTTTAAATAAAACAAACTTGTTGATATATTTTTCAACTAAGAACTTAAATTGAAAAATGAATAAAAAATGGATTAAAATTTAATATAAAAGTTTAATTAAAAATAAATGAGAATTTTTTTAAAAAATGTAATCAACACAAATTAGGTGAAAGATTGTTTGACTTAAACTTGAACAATTTTTAAAAATATACTCAAAAATCGAGTATAAAAAATTTAAAAAATCATTTCGTAGTTCACTGTTTCAATATAGTTATGTTAATTTACCTATACAAGGGACATATTTTTGTACATCGTACAGATTTGCTATTGATAACAACTTCTTACCTTTGTTATTATACTACGTTAATTGATGTAGCATTAGTAGTAAACAGACTTAGAAATTTGTATACGTACCATGTCTTGTCATCTCAATATTCTAAAATTAATCCCACGAGCGCGGGGATTTCGATTAATTTGAAGGGAATGCATCATCTCGTGTTCTAGATAAACTTCCAGAGACGGCTTTCTGAATTGATAATAATTTCCAGCAGTTTTCTGTAACTCTGCCCATCTTATATGTACTTCCGATTTCTAATTGTCAGTAAGAAAAGGGAATATTTTTTCCAAACCACTCCCCCATAACCATAAGTGAGATTGAATTCTATACAACAAGCAGTAAACTGGGACGATGTCATTGTGTCGGCCGGATAAATCTGTGAACACTTTGGCAGGAAGTGTGAATTATAAAAAAAAAAGAGGAAAGTTTGTCTGAATAGGCCACTACAAATACAATCTTACGTTACAATTCACGAGAGTTTATGTTTAAAGAAAAAATCTGTTCTGCCTTGTTGTCTCGCTAGCCCCATTAGCTCGTGATCGGCAATACTTTTGTTAAAAAAAAAAGAAGAAAAAAATAAAAATAAAAAAAAAGAACAACAACGTTTGTATTCCGACTTTATTCTTGTAAAAAAAAAATATCATAAAAACCTGTTGGGAACACTTTTTATATGAGCAAATAATTATGTTTTCCAAAACTGCTACCATTTTACTTTTGACGTGATTGAAAGTTTTAACATGGTTACAGTGTAACGTAAACTTTATCAAATGTTTTCTGAGATATGATATGTTATATTTCATGATACGGTTCGACAGGCAAAAAAAAAAACAAACACTAAAATTATTCGAAGCTAAGTTTCCAAATTTTATTTGCCGATCTGTGAGAAACGTCGCCCCAGATATTGTAGAAAATACATACGCGATGGACTGGCATGACGTACGAGAGTTGCCCTAGTCTTGTACAAAATAGGAACTCTCACTAGAACACCATTGTGTGTTATGTGGTGGTTTAACCCAAAATCGCTTCCGGTGAATCGGACGTATTGGTGTTGCCACATATTTGTACAGCGTCAAACAGTTTTACGTCATTACAGCAGACCTCTACCTTTCCTTCAATATGAGTTAAGAGATTTGACATCTTTCCCTGAAAGTGTACAGTTCACAATACTTCCTAAATCAGGCACTGGGCCCACTTGCACAAAGCCTCCTTAAGCTAAGGGGACGTAAATTCTCTCTTAAACATACACTAAGGAGACGACCCTCTTTCACAAAGCCCCCTTAGTATTAGTTTTAAAGGAGAAAAAATTTCCTCTTAAATATCACCTTAAGTGTTAAGGTCACCTTAGCCTAAGAAGACTTTGT
>JARFOD010077463.1:0-20115 GCA_031763545.1 Mopalia muscosa
GGCAACAGACAGCAACCTCTTTTCTCGCCTCTTACGATCGACCGAGGAAGCCGAGGGAGTATTCTGCAGGGCCATGGACCACCGCTCCCTCACGGGGCAAGGTGGAACGGGAAGCCGATCTGTTTGTGAGGTCTTTATATTGTGTTCTGTGATATTCTCCTGTATTTGTCACTTCTTGTCTTTGTTTGTCACCAGGGTGATTAACATCACCCATCCGAATGGCACGCTTGTGAGTGAAATAAACGTAAGTACGGCGCTAAACCCCCAATCAAACAAAACAAAAACCGCAGCAAACAGAAATCGTCAAATCAGTGAAATACCATTTGAGTACTATTGTTAACACCGATAAATCTATATGTATGAAACTATACCCTCGGCCAGAGGCCACGCAGTCTAGCGAAGGATTATTAAGAACTAATACACTTTATATTGTCAAATATATTTATGTCGACAATAAGCTATCAATTGATTGGTGTTTTACGCCGTGCTCAAAAGTATTTCACTTAGATGACGGCGGTTTCTCCCAACAATAATTGACACTCGCACAACCATAAAGAGGGAAGTGTTTGACACTGTTGGATAGTTAATCTTCCTCCATAGTCCTAGGTAAAGACAATGTTGCTACTCTCAAAAGAAACTAGCTTTACCAAATGGATTACAATGAGCTTTCATCTGTTGATCCTATTTAAATCTATTTGTCTTGCACACTTCAACATGGACATGTTATATAACACTGCACTCATCTGAACGTAGTTTTGCTTGTTTGTTTGAATGGAGTTTAACGTCGTATTCAAGGGAATCTCGGTTATATGACGGTGGATTGTCCTTTCCACACTGTTCCTTGCTTAAATACGTCGGAAACCAGGTGGAAATCTCGCTAAAATCACCCCTGCGGTTCATATGATCCTCGAAAAGCGGACTTGAACCCGTAGACGGTACATCGACGTAGAATTAGTAACCAGACACGCTAACAACTAAGCCGCGATCAGGGGCCTCATCTCAATGACTGTGAGCATTTTATTAAAACCGGAAGCTGTCTAGCCTCCATGCCTTACGTACAGCCCGCTTGGTCATAAAGCATGACCATTTTGAATGTAGTGATATTCGCTAAAGCGGCTTAAACTGTGCAGTCGTTGCCAAACAAATTACAGCCATATAAATACACCAGGACTATGCTGTGATGTCATTCAGCTGTCCTCCAATGGAATTTAATTATTATTAAATTAAAATTAGTTTCCATTAAAGGTTAACCCACCTTACACATTTTCAATTTTTTTAAACTGTTGTTATTTTCGTAACTGGGCTTCAAAGTAAGGTACCGTCTCGTGACTCCCTGGTGAAGTTTCCAGTCTGTGTTGAAACGCTAGATGTTACATGATGGTAAAACAATGGCTGTGAGTTAACTATTTCTGAGGTTATGTAAAATAAACAGTACGAGCTGTGTCCTTCAATAAGCTGTTACAACTTCCAATCCTTGGTCGACACACTAGAAATATCTTTACATTTGACGAATAGCCATCTCAAAGCTCCGATTGACCTCTTTTTGGGCAAACAATATTTTAAAGTAGACAGTTTGTCGGGAAAAATGCACCAAATACAGATACTTTTCTAGCAAAACAAGGCTACGGAGATTAAAGAAATGTGCATTACTTTAAAGATTCAATTTTTAAAAATTTTTTAAACTAGTTTTTCTTAGAAAAAAGGAATGAACAAACAATTAAATAGCTCAAATATATGTTAATATATTCACAATTTAAAAAAGAGACAAACAAAAAAATAAATAAATACGTAAATCACTAAATAAAGTATTTTCAAAGCTAAATAAAGTATTTCCAAAGCTAAATGAAGCCGAGTCGCCCAAAATAAGGTTTTATGCAGGAATGTAGATTATTTTAAAGATTTAAAGGTTTTTTTTTAAATTATCTTTAATAGGTTTTGTTAAAAGAAAATAATTATCGAACAACAGTTTAGCGCTCACAGTGTTAAATCTAGGTGAAATGCTAACTAATTACAGGTGTGTATACAGACACTTTCATAGATAAATCGATACTTGAAATAACAGATAACATACCGTAAGCTATAAGCTTAATCACCTAGTTCACTGATAAAGAAATACGTTTTTCATTGCTTCAAAAGGATAAATTTGCCTGTGTGAAACTTCGGTCAAAATCGTGGAGCAATTACATAAGCGTGAAAAATTCAACAAGAATAGTCGGTAGCAACAATTCGATGACGTGAACAGTTTTCCGTGGGCTTCGTTTAATTTGACTAAAACTTGATTTCTAAGTAACTTTGAAAAAACAAATATTAAAGAGATAAATATCTGATAACCGGAGAATATTCGAATTTAAGGCCTGATTGATTGATTGTCTGATTGGTTGGTAGATCGATCGATCGCTCGATGGACCGATCGATGGATGGATGGATGGATGGATGGATGGATGGATGGATGGATGGATGGATGGATGGATGAATTAATTGATTGATTGATTGATTGATTGATTGATCGATAGATTTATTGATTGATTGATCGATAGATTTATTGATCGATTGATTGATTGATTGATTGATTGTATGGTTGGCTGGCTGACCGACTGGTTGCCTAATAGAATGATCTATTCTTTAAGTGTTGATCCAATGAGTAATTGATTTTAATCTGTGATTGATAGTGCTTGACGCCGGGTATTTCACTCAAGTGACGGTGATGTAAAAACAGTATTATCCTATTTCGGTTTGGTTTAAAAATGTTTTAATTTTCAATAAATTACTGCCCTGTGTTAAATAACCTCCAGTGGAAACCGACTAGCTTCTTCATTTTTTTTTATATATTTTTTTTATTCTATATAGCGATGTACTCCAACAGTATTGAGGCACTAACATAAATGCGTTTTGTTAACAATGCTAAGTAAACACAGTTTAAGTACAATCAAAATCTTTTTTGTAATCTTCTTATTTGGAAAGGACCTAATTTATCGGGCGTTTTAACAACGAACAAAAATTCCCAATCTCCCAAATTATTTAATAGATCAAACATAGAAATTTCTTAGGTCACAGAAATCACCAAAAATTAATAATAACCGTAGATATCAGCCTTTTTATCGCCTTGTATAATCTGTCTGTGCGACCACAACTCATTTTCACGGCTCTAATCCATTTTGAACCAAGTACACAAAGCCTTACATCCGGTACAGTCAGAGAATGCTCTTGCGTTCTCGGAGGTACTTTTCTATTTCAGTAGATGGATGGACGCGACGCGTATTACGTGCTAGCTGGGGATGAATATCATATCAATGTGCAGTTACTTCTCGACCGGCTACTTAACGTCACTTAACCTTTCAGACCATCAATAAATATATCCCCAAGTAGGGAAGATAAAACCAGGACATTACTCGACGGGATTGAATTGCCGTGAGTAAAGAGAGGCTTGCATGCGGCCAACTCCAAATAAAACGAAGGAAATGGGCCATGATAGCTTAAGATTCCACCCCAGCCCTTTGACGGCTCTTCTCAAACATTTCCTGTAACTTGTCAAAATTGCTGAAATGGAGCGAATGTTTGGGTCAACGAAAGATCACTAACTGCATTATTTTTGTCCGAGAGATTCTAAAAACCTGAAGTCCTATCTGAGTGGTAAAGCGGGAATCTCGGGTAAAAACCTTTTTCGTTTTATAGAGTGTGTCATTGCTCAACTTACACGGCAGAAGCAAAAAACACAGCAGGTTAAGGGGAATCTATTAGCTCTATTGATGGTTTGATGATAGCATGGTTTTATATCGTTTGTTATAAACTTAAGTCCTCTTCATTTTTTCTCCTCCATTGCCACGCGTCACCATTTCCTGTTTAGCTATCCGCGCAGCTTTCGTCCGGTCCCAATTTTGTCGTATGAATTTCCATGGCCCGAGGTCAAACCAAAATTACTAGTTATCCATTTTTCTGTGTGATTGAATATTGTTTCTGGATGTATGAATAACAAATCGTTTCTTTAGAAGAACTGTCAAATATTTTCGCGGAATTAAGACAGCCACGCGTTTAGCACAGGGTCGTGATATCTTTCATTTCCTTCTCGCGACTTCCACAAGATCCGCGATAGACGCTCAGAGCAAACATCGCACTAGTCGTCAAGGCAAATTGAATTCGATAGAGCCGTCATTGGTTTTCTTTCAGGGCTATCAATGGCTTTGTCTTCTCTTGTTTTCTGCTCTTTCAGACTGTAATTCAGCCGGCTGACACAACTTGCCTGCCATTATCACAGATATAGCATGTTAATAAGTGAGTTTGGCTTCCTCTGAGGTCCGCGTTAAGCGATCTATTACGCGGACTTCATCACGAATTGCCAAATTGTACACTTTCTTTATCGACAGTTCGATGTAATTTGACAATTAACTGCTCAGTAAAGTAACAGAAAACAATTTTGCTATTTTATAGTTCACTTATCAATTGTAATTCGAATATTAATAGAAATAACGTTGCGTTAATAGTATTAAATTTATCTGTTACAGGCATAGGCTGTGCTGCTCCCGTATAGCCGCGAGTAATATTTTGGCTGTTCATATATGCAACTAATACCTAGGCAAAGGACAATCATTAACTAAATCCATATATTTGTTAATTTTTATTTTTCTTAGAGTTCTTTCCCAGTTAGTTCACTTAGAAAACGACGGGGCGCGTTCTTATTACACACAGTTAAATTGAAGCCTATAATTTACTTTTCCCATGATCATATATGCAATTCGCAATACTTTAATTGCTTATTTCTGGCACTTCATTTTTAAACAGACTCTACATTTTATAAGGCGTAGTTCTAAAGAAAAATATTTTTTAACGTTGTAAAGAGCACAAATCGATCTAGTAAACGGTGCCTCGTTTTTCAGAAGTTCATCCTTGATTTAAAAAAAAAATGTTTTCTGAAATTTGTATTTTTACATTTTATAAGACTTTCTAAGGTAGAATAGAGAGAAAAAAAATTCACTGGGATCGTTCTTATCAAAGTTTTTGAACAATCACGCCCAGTTTACTAGCTAAAAAACTATTCTACTCTGTCAACTAATTTATGGAGTCTTATCTGTATTGCACTTCGAGAAAAAACCCATAAAAAATGCAGTTTATTTTCTTCTGTTGACATTAACTCATTTAGCAATATTTTTAGAAATAATAATTGAAATTCCACCACATTCACAAATGTATAATCCATTGTTTATTCAAACTTTCCAAAAAAATATACATTTGTAGGATACAGACTTATATTCGTCTGCATAAGACACTAAATACAGCGGCTGTCCTGAAAATCGACCAAGAGGTACAGCAAGACCTTAGCTTTTAATGTATCCTCTACATGACTTACACTGTCCTACCTTACTCTATTTTTTACTGAAAAATATAATAGCGAGGAATACACTGAAAAATAAAATAAGAGAAAACAGGTAAAATGTATTTTTGATCTAATTTAACAGTCAGTTAAATTGATTTTCAAAACACAGCTTGGTAATAATGTAGTACGGTTTTATCATCAATGTTAACGGTCTTCTTAATAAACACTTTTTATCGGGTCTTCCCTACGATAACGATCACTATGTCAACTATTTGAATATGCAATAATAAAAAAAATGCAAATTTTAAGCTGAGCGAGGTTGAGAGGGGGGGGGGGGGTGTAATCCTAAAAAATGGACGAAGCACCCCCACGCATTTTGCAACCATCATGTATACCATCTAGCTTTTTAACTCAAACGGCATGTTTGCGTTTTTCACGTGGCGGAACCCTACAGTTATGGAAAAAATCTGCAGCATCTTTAAGCAGGAAAAAACAAATATGTGTTGTATTGCTAATCTTAATTCTTGTAAGTCAAATATATGGATGCCGGCTATTAATTATATTTAAATGTAGACTCATAGGAGTAAACAGGGTTTGAATATTTGTTTCATGAGATCAATGGGCGGCGCCATTTTGTCCAACCTATGGACCTCTGCCGCGACTAATATATATAGTATAAGGTAACACTATAAGGCTAGAAATAAGATAAATCTTCAACAAGTAATAAATCTTTCTTTCAAATATAAATTATTCTCAAATTATGTCGGACTATTTTGTAAAAAAAAAAATTATAAAGCTGATTTTTTTAACGGGTACGGATTCGTACTTGAAAACAATCTCGGAAAGAAATAGAAACGAATTATCCAATAAATTATGAAGTTGTTATCCATACTAAAGTCTTTCCATGTTTTACCCAGAATTTAAACGGAGAATTATTGGCATTTTGTTTTCATTGGAGAAAATAAACAGGACTTTTCAAACATGGATGTTTTTAGTTTGTGATGTATCTAATCATACTGCATGGTTTCGCGGAAGATCTGTTAACTGTCTTGACACTTTGAAACTTCACCAAGTGTAATATTTTATGCATCAGGGTGTTCTCTTTCTATTGTTCCCTGGGAAAAACAATGGAACAGATTTCTGATGTAAGAAAAATTCAATTTGTACGAATTAAAAGGATCTTTAACTGGCTTATATTATTACATAGTCCCGGTGTATTTATACAGTTGTACATTGTTAGATGACGACTGTACAACAACAACAAATGGAATATTATTACACATGACCCGGGTTGGTTACAGCATAGTTATTATAACCCAGAAAACTCACGACCTTCCGCTGGCTGCTGGCATACCAACCCACATATTGTCCGCGGGAATCGAGCCCGTGACCCCGGAGGAGAGAGGGGCATGTGGATCAGACGCATACACTCACTGGAGTGTACACTCTCTGGCGTGTACACTCTAGACCACTCCGCCACGGAAGCCCCTAATTTTATATTTGATGGCGAGTGTAGTCTTAAGGCTCCGGGGTTATTTTCACCATGCATGGCCCTGGCTTATGACCTAACGTCACCAGGTTGAGATAGTTCATCATATAAATATCGTATCTTTTCGTGATTTTGCCAAACATGAATGCTAGGTTCAGAAAGACCCCAGCTTAAGGTTAATTTTACGAAAACATACAGCTGGTTTAACATTTGAAAATGTGTATTGTGGCTTAAGAATAATAAATAGGCTAGTATTTAAAAAAAAAAAATTGCATTTATCTACAGCTCGGAAATATCATAGCATAGTCCCGGTGTATTTATACAGTTGACCGCACAATTTTCGTCATTTTACCGAATATCACTACATTCAAAATGGTCCTGGTTTATGCCCAAGCAGTCATGGAGGTAAGACGGCAACGGTTTAAATCAAATGATACTGCACGTCTCAACAACCTCAGTCGTTTCAAATATCAACACATCTCGGAGAAAGAACCAAACCGCCAAACCTCGCGTGATTCTCGTTGTCGCAATACCACCGCTATGCTCATTCTAGTCAAATGTCGAGATTTAACTCCTGGAATGAATGAAGCTATTGTTTATAATTCAGAAAAATCTTATATCAACTGATGTTTTGAAATAGACTTACGCAGCTGGAATCAAACATTTCAAACGATTCCAATGACGACAATGTTGGTATCAAAAGGTAACCTCATTTCGCATAAGAATTTTTCAAATGTTTTATGAAAGCTTTTTTTTTCATACGATTTCCGAAGGTTTACAAACACGCTTTCTGGAAGCGTTCAAAGCAGTATTTGGAGGGAAAAAATACACATTTTTAGTTCAAGGGATATTGTTTTTACGATATATCCACTATCTGCGAAAGCTCGTAACCAATAAGGTGTCACCTTATTTTATTAATCTTACTTAAACATGGCTACCCCCTGATTCGCATTAAATGTTTTTACCAGGTACCCTACCGGCTTCTCACAGTATTTAAGCCAGGAACAGTGAGGAGTAGACAATTGGAGGCACCATAAAACGCGAAAGGATTTCACAGGATGATTTAGGGCGACAATGATAATACAAGGACATATGTGAAATGCTGTCATAGTATAAACATGTCATCCAAATATCGAAGATACAACGCTGACAGCTTGAAATACTTTCGAAGAGCGTCATTCTTCTGTAAAAATGGAAGCAAAGTTTGGAGTAAACATTTTGCCCATAGCAAAATTAGTCTGGTGACTAGTCTGGTCACATTTGTTTGGTCACACTGGTCTGATCACCCTGGTCTGGTCACACTGGTCTGGCCACACTGGTCTGATCACATTGATCTGGTCACACTGGTCTGGCCACACTGGTCTGGTCACACTGGTCTGGTCACATTGGTCTGGCCATACTGGTCTGATCACACTTGTATGGTCACACTGGTCTGATCACACTGGTCTGGTCACATTGGTCTGGTCACACTGCATGGTCTGGTCATACTGGTCTGGCCACACTGGTCTGGTCACACTGGTCTGGCCACACTGGTCTGGTCACACTGGTCTGATCACACTGGTCTGGTCACACTGGTCTGGCCACACTGGTCTGATCACATTGGTCTGGTCACACTGGTCTGGCCACACTGGTCTGGTCACACTGGTCTTGTCACATTGGTCTGGCCATACTGGTCTGATCACACTTGTATGGTCACACTGGTCTGGTCACATTGGTCTGGCCACACTGGTCTGGTCACACTGGTCTGGTCACACTGGTCTGATCACACTGGTCTGGTCACATTGGTCTGGTCACACTGGTATGGTCATACTGGTCTGGTCACATTGGTCTGGCCACATTCCCACATGTAGGTCACACTGGTATAGTCACATTGGTATAGACACATTGGTCTGGTCACACCGGTCTGGTCACACTGGTATGGTCACATTGGTCTGGTCACATCCACACTGGTACGTCACACTGGTATGGTCACATTGGTATAGACACACTGGTCTGGTCACAATGGTCTGGTCACACTGGTCTGGCCACACTGGTTTGATCACACTGGTCTGGTCACATTGGTCTGGCCACATTGGTCTGGTCACACTGGTCTGGTCACATTGGTCTGGTCATATTGGTCTGGTCACACTGGTCTGGCCACACTGGTCTGATCACACTTGTATGGTGACATTGATTTGGTTATACTGGTCTGGTCACACAGGTCTGGTCGCACTGTTCTGTCATACTGGTCTGGTCACATTGGTCTGGTCACACTGTTCTGGCCACACAGGCCTGATCACACTGGTATGTTCACACTAGTCTGGTCACACTGATCTGGTCACACTTGTATGGTCACATTGGTATGGTCATACTGGTTTGGTCACACTAGTATGGTCACACTGGTCTGGTCACATTGGTTTGGTCATACTGGTTTGGTCACACTGGTATGGTCACACTGGTGACTTTACACTGGTATGCCACACTGGTATGGTCACATTCAGAATCATTGGTATAGTCACTCTGGTCTGATCACACTTGTCTGGTCACAATGGTCTGGTGGTTCTTTTATGATAATACTGGTTTGGTGGTACTGCCTGTTATATAACGCTTTTGTATCCGTTCTGGTCTGAAAGAGCTGATAGAATTTCTCTGCTGATGCTGGTTGTCTAGTGCGACCCTGCTGGTATAGGTTTTGTTTCGGATGAATTTTTTTTTACATTTCTGTCGTTGTTTGTGTGCTTTGTGAACTAGAACACTGTGCCATCAATCTGGACGTCACAGCTATCCCTTCTTATCCATTCCATTTTTAAAGTAAAGTATAAGTTAAAATCACTGTAAAATTAAACACTCTGTTAACAAAACTTCTAAATATCACCTTTATATTTTGAGTACTTTTTCCACTGAAAGCGATGTGAAGCTTGGTATTATATTTGTAGTATTTATGGAGGGCTATCTACATCATTTGTTACTGATATAAATAGTACAGATATAAATAGTACAATTTTAACACAAAAATGGTACAAATATACAGAATATATTATATATCCAAATGGGGCATGTTGTCCAAAAGGTTGTTAGTAGCTAACACCAGATTAAGTCGCAAGTATTGACCCCCTGGCTAAGGGTAGTTCGTTTGAAGTGTAGCAGTGCTGTCCTAACTTAGCACTAGCTGAAAATTAACTTTCCAACATTATGGATAAGCTTTACATCTTGATTGTGCTTTTGTTGATAATATTATTGTTGGAATACACCCCGGTCATATCAGAGAAAAATAGCCTTAAGTACGTCGTGAAACACATATCAATCAACCAATCAACCAATCAATTAACATGTTTGTTTGGCGTTTAACGTCGTACTCAAGAGTATTTCACTTATATGAAGACGGATTGTCCACTTCACACTGTACACAGCCTTATTACGGTGGAAAACCACCCCCGCGATTGCCGGAGTCACAACATGTGACTCGCTGGTCTGAGATAGAGATAGAGAATACAGTGGGTCTATAGCCACCAGTCCCTGAAGAACACCATTTTTATACAGTTTAACTAGTGACAACACTGCAACCAGAGTGACGAACAAGGACCCTCACATATTGTACGTACAACGCAAATAGTAAAGCACCTCCTAGTTAAAAAAAGTAGAAATGCTAAATATGCAATAGTGGTTTTTAAACTTCATGTGGTGTGTACTTGGGCTATAATGTATCTGTTTTCTCCCCGTTTTAATGACATGAAATAAAAACCCAAACTCACCTCTTTTCCGATGCGATCATCAGGTGTATGAGCTAGTTACATGTTGTGGCTCCAGCAATCGCGGGGGTTGTTTTAACGAGGTTTCCTCTCGGTTTTCCACCATCATAAGGCAAGGAACAGTGTTAAGTGGACAATCCGTTGTCTTATAAGGGAAATACCTTTGAGTAAGACGTTAAACCTCAATCAAACAAAGAAACAAACAAACTTTTCCTTTGCATACATCGCATGAACAGCTGGTCAATTCGTTGAACCGTTTGTGATGTATTTTTCTTACGCTCCCTGAATGTCTACGGTTGCCAGTCAGGATGTGATGGTGGTTTCACTGATCCATTGGGATGACATGGCGTCATGTGTGTGAAATAACCGTCCGACCTTTAACCCCAGTCACATAAACAAACGAATCATGTTCATCCTACAACATGACAATTTTTGCCAAACAAAGAGCTTATACTTCTGGCTTGAATCGGGGAAATATGAGAATATCCAATTAATATGACACCACTACACAGTATTAATTATAGGCATCCAAACATGTTGCATAAATATATTTATGGATAATAAATATTGATAAAAGAAATACCCAGTACATATACCATAAATCACTGGCCGTGTTCTGTAACTGGTTGAACCTTCTCGCAATATTCACCACGACGATAAACATTTTCTGAATATGAAGAGTTCCTATGCATTGCCTATTGACATCATTTAGAAAAAACAACAGAAATAGTTTACCAACTCTATTCTGCAGCCTGGCATCTGCATCTATATTTAAGCCCAAAATTAAAAGACTAAGAGTACTAAATCAATATCCCAGTGCTATTAAACTAAACTAAATAATAAATCTATTATAGCTGCATTTTCTTTATTTTTATTTAAATAAATTGTATATCAATAAATATTATACTAACATGTAATTGTATTTGTATATGCGTATGCATGCTCCAAGAATTGCCCAAATGCATGCATGTGTAAAAACATTAGTTTATCCATACCCTTTTATATTTTAACGTCATTTAATTTCTATTACGGGATAGAACAAGTCCCTAAAGGCGTTATATCCTCCATTTTATTTGTTCAAATGTATAATCTGTATATTAGTTATTATTATTATTGGTTAATAAAATCAGATCATTTATCGTCTTCTTAGGTCCTGTTACCCAGTCTACAGATCGTCAGGCAGGTGAAATTTGAATGTCAGGGATGTCTGATGCCCGGGCTGCGGTTACTCAAAGCGCTATTAAATATAATCCGGTATTGGATGCCGTCAAGTCGTTTGCGAACTCTTTCTCTAATCCGCTATTTAATCTGGTGTTTATGGTCGTTCGATCAGCTGGCTCCTGGTTATGCTTCATCTCTTGGAACAGATTTCCGATTAGTCTGTGGTACATTATATATTGTAGTTGACATTAGCTTACTTTGTCCTTATGTGCACCTTATTAATCTATAAATCCCTGATTACTGACTTGCTGACTGTTGATTGATTGATTAATGGATTGATTGATTGATTGATGTATTGGTTTATTGAAAGGTTGATCGACTGATTGCTGGTTTGCTTGGATGAATTATTGTCTTATTGATTGAATAAACAAACGAAGGTAAGACCGATTGATTAAGTGGTTGATTGGTTCTGAACGCCTTGCTCTAATACTAATTCAGTAATCTGACTTGCCACAGCCACTAACCATAACAGGTGACGCGCTTTGCTCTGACAGATACATCTTGCGCCAGTTTAAAGTATAATTACAGGTAGGCTTAGGGCCAACTTTGGTTTGGGCTAATCGCTTGTCTAGCTCTTGTTCGCTAATTCATGTGAGGGAAGTAATACCTACACTCAGGTGTAAATTGCTCATTTTTAAATGAACCGAAAAAGTGCACATTGCTAGTGTACATCAGATCGCACTGACTGCACATGTTCAGCTAATTAGCAGTAGCCAAGGTGGTAACTCGTTAAACATTGTTTTCACGTTTGATAGAGAAACTGTTTTCATGTTTGATACATAAACTGTTTTTTTTTACGGTTAGAAAAAGAGAAGGCTTTTGATAAACTTAAAACAAAATCCACAGAGTGTGGGCAGCAAATACAAATAGCAACAAAATCATCTGGTTTTTTCATCAATGGGTCAAAGGTTTATAACATAGAGTCGAAGGTTTACAATAAAGCAAATAAATTATGTCCAACACTTTTATTTAGCGGCAACAACAACTGGTCGCAACCTGTCTAATACAAGAAGGCGCAAATATGTAAATATTTGTTTGTTTGATTGGGATCTAACGTCGTATTCAAGGGTATTTCACTTACATAACGACGTGTCAGCCCAATGAGTGATGGAAACCACCCTGGACAAAACTGGTAACACAAAAACAAGACGGGACAAATACAGGACAAATGTAACAGACCGCAATACAGACGCCACAAACATATCCGCTTCCTGTTCCCCTTTAGCTCTGGGAGCACTACGGCAACATGAAGCTCCCTCCAACCACCCGCAACATACACGTAGATTGATAGCAGTTGGCATAATGGTTAATTCGATCAATGACGTTGGTCGATGTAATCCATTTGGAGTTACGTGACATCACACTGAAAATAGAACTTCACATTTTCGAAAGGGTTGGAAGGCGATTGGTTAAAATTTGTCAAAGGTCGTTGTTATTAATCAACATGCCAAGCGCGGTGGCTATAATAAGTGTTGTATAGTAATAAATCTGCGAAAGACAATAACTTTGTTTAACGAAACTCTTCAAAGTTAAAGTAAATATTTTCCCAATCAAAAGAAAAATCAGCGTTTTATATACACTCAACGTTAGCAAAAGCCTTTTCTTTTAAGCAAGGTGACGGCACCAAGCACGTGTAATCGCGACTGTGGTCGCACGTGTCCTTAAAACTAAATAAACTGTTCTTATATGGTGCACCTCCATCGGCCCTTCAATCATTTATAAACTCTTAAGACGGAAGTAGCTTTGTGGTATTTTTAAACCCTGTTTTTTTACTAATTATTTAAAAGATGGGGTGGAAAAGACGCAATGTCGCAGATAGTACTGTCTTCACTCCCTTTCCGAATCTGCGTTCCCTATGTCTCCCCAATAATTTCCTACTTACACTTTTTTATAATTAATTTCTCATATTAAATGAGCTGAAACGGTTTATACATTGTCCGTATGCTCCTTTGTATTTGGTTTCTACTACAGAGTCACGTTATCTTGTTTGGTGAAGGCCCAATATAGGCCGCCTGGTGATTCAATTTGTAGTCATCAAGGCTAAACGGGCAGAAATTGTCTCAATTACCCTTTCTTTCGGCTTTCTCAACGCGGCACGAGTTATTTAGTACTCATTTCGACCAGTTAGCCCCTAACAAGATTGGGTCAAATCGAATTTGGAAGCAATAATACACCTAATTACAGACAAAAGTCGAGCAATCGGAGACAATCAGCAGCAATTGTAGCAAAAGGGAGATAATCTTGTGATAACAATTTACCGCGTAACTCGCTCCACTCTCTAATCATATTTAGATGTTATCGTGTTTCACGCAAATATTTTTCCGATGAAGTTACAGCGTCGGCAAATGACAGCTAACAAGTTTTCAACGCGCTCTATTGCCCCAAGCGTATCGATGGAAAGCCCCCGGGCCAGGTCCTTACTATAGCCAAAATTACTCGTTTTCTTTCCGAACAGAAGCGCAAAAAGGATTTAACCTAAACAATTACTGCGGCCGCAATGCTAAGAGTTGCAGTCATTTCAGCCTGGCAATTGCCCATAATTTTACCATTCGCCCGGATTGATTCGATTTATTCGTACAAAGATAAAACGAGTTATCCAAAATAATTCTCGGCTTTGAACAACGAAGTTATTCAAGGCAGATTGGTTAGTTAGAAAAACGAAAATTTACCAAGAGGAATTGACTCATGTCGGGTGTTTGGATGAAAAGCCAATCTTGATCTTTCCCAATGAGGTTATTTTACTAGAGATCATATTCTTTTATATTTTATTTTATTTTTATTTATTTATTTATTTATTTTTTAATATTTCTTGTAAAAGATGAGAATAACATGTGTTATTTATCACAAAGGGAAAATAAATTTAAAAAAATTTAAAAAGCACGGAAAAATAAAACTGATATATCAATAGATATTTCTCAGCAGTCAGGGTTATGAAATATAGCTTACATTATCACATTGATGATTCTCCCCAATTATAATATTTTGTATAATGGTAATATGAGGGTAGTCTTGTAGACCATATATCATTTGATACAAAATTTAAATGGCCACAATTTGACCAACTATTACATTTTTATGGCTTGTCAAAAAGGTCCTTAATCATTCAATTAATATTGACAATTTCCCTTTCATTTTCTCACCCCATGATGAGAACTTGTTTTTCAGTATTTAAAATTATTGCTGATTATAGCTACAAATAGGTGGGTCGATAAATTGTTGTGTCATTGATAACTTTGATATTTCTATTATTCATGCTAAGCTTTATACTCATTATGTCAGAGGAAGATTATTCCAGATAAATGTTAACACAAACATGAACAGACAGACAGATTTTTAGAAGAGGTGCTTTTGCCAAATGTACGAACACGATACCATACTGTTGTGGAAACGGACATAAGATAACATTTCTTTTTCTATTTGCTATTCAGGGCATTACAAGATGATTTTATTGATATAAGCCAGATAAACTGAAACTCTACTGAACCATTAGTCCACCTACATCTTCAAGGCTTGTTTTTGTGGGTTCGATTCAGCGGATCGTTTGTTAATTGCATGGAGCTAATCGGATCTCGCGAGATCTCGTACATACGCCGAGAACAAATCGATGAAGGACCGTTTGGACATGTTTTCCTCCTGATGTATGAAATATTGTCAATGAGTTCAATTATCTGTCTAAATAGAAAGAAATAGGTTCAAGCTATATACGTAGTCATTGCAATGAATGTTAACTCTTACTATTTACTGATATTTATATCTCTCCAATTTACAAAACTCCCATGTAAACAAGAGCAAAAATAATCAAAGGATTTTTGTTTTTCCTGAAAAAGTCGAACTATCAACAAATATTAAGTTGATAGAACTTTCATGTAAGTAGGTTTAAAGCTCAGTTTCCAGTATGTTGAATATTCAACTTTACATAAAAATGTCTCAAATGTATTATTTAGCGGCAAATTTTCCTACAAAAAGTCAAATTAAGAACCTCGGATCCACAGCAATTTGATTTCTACCGACTCTTGGCTTGGTAATAATTATGTTATTTTTAGTCTGATGATTGTCGATGTCAATTCTATTTCATAAAAGTAGTAAAGTATTTCTTTAAGTTAAGAAAAGTTCAAACATCATTTTAAATACTTAAACACCATTTTGCTTAATTTGGTATAATCCTAATTGAAGGATTATAAGTAAAATGTATAAAATGTCAACTTAATTATTTCCCGTTTAACTCCCGTTCAGGATCAAATAATTCTAAACTCTAAGAAATACTTAAATAGCTTCATGAATACAGGCCATGTTTAACATAGTGCGCATCGTTTATCGATTTCGCCGTTTAATATTATTTTCTTTACTTCTTCTGAACATAATTTCTTAATTAAATTTAAGCCAATTGGAATTCATGTGAGTTATTTAAGTGAGCGGATTAAGAACATATGGCGGCAAACAGGTTTCCGGCAAACAAAATGTACGATTAAAGGTGAATATTCATACATCTATCAGGACAGAGAGTAGAACTGATACCACCATACGATAACTTGCGAGGCGTTAGTAAAATCTGTCTTTCAACTCGCCCTATCAGATCAAAGGATATAACTTTTAGGCGTCGACCAGGCTTTTGCAACCCAAATGAAAACGCGAAAAAAGGATTATTGAGATTAATTGTTCTCTATTCAAATATTTTCAAAAATAAATTTCTCTATCCCCGACCCTCCGGCATCTTTCTCCCTTATTTTTTATTCGGCCATTACGTGTTACGTGCACTCTACAAACTATGTCTAACGACATAGTAGTAGAGGTATTACATTAATATTATAATGTCAATAACTGTGATTGTTTGTTTGTTTATTTGTTTCGGATTTAACGTCACACTCAAGGGTGTTTGACTTATATGACGACGGATTGTCCACTTCACACTGCTCCTTGCCTTATTACAGTGGAAAACCGTGAGGAAACCTCGTACCCAAGGTGTTAATACATAATAATACACTAACAGTATAATATTACTAAACGGGAATGTTTTTCATGTCCAAGGGCTTGGTAATATGCCAACCCGAGTTATCTCCCATTACTTGATAGATAAATGTATGAAAACCTTGTCGATTGATTGATTGATTGGTGTCTTATGCCGTGCTTAAGGGTATTTCAGTTATATGACGGCGGTGTATTCCAAAAATAATTGACACCAGCCCAACGAAGGTGTGAAGCGTCTACATCATGTTGGAAAGTTAATTTTCCTCCGGTGCTATTAAAGTAAAGACAGTATTGCTACTCTTCAGACAAACTGCCCATAGCCAGAGAGTAGAAGCATGTCGAATGTTAGACATTGCATTATAATAGGTAAAGTAAACTACATTATATATTTAATCAGCTTATTACTAAACATCTTTACTTGTTAATTGGGTGAATTTCTATTCAGCATAAATTAAATAATTATTATTTATTTGCGTTTAAGTTCTGGCTGGTCCCCTTGGTCGATTTCCAGGGCACCCGTTGTATTTAGTCTCTTATGCAGAATTGATAAATATGTACAATATATATGTATATATTTTTGAAAAGCTTAAATACTCAGGATTACCTGAAAATGAATGCAGTGAAAATCCAATTATTTTTTGTAAAAGAATTGCAAAATAAGTAATCAGAAAAAATTTACTGCATTTTTCGTGGTTTATTTCTCGTAGTGCAATAACGATAAGACACAATAAATTAGATGACCGAGTACAACTTCTTGAACTTCTTGATCCCAGTACAGTTTTTGTTGTAAATCCAACCTTGGAAAGTGTATCAAAATAAAATAAAATACAGCTTTCAGAAAACATTTTAAAAAACCAACCACGAACTTCTAACTTACTGAAGCACCGCTTACTAGATCACATTGTGCTCTTTACAATGGTACAAATTTGAAATTTCTAACATGAATAGTTTTTTTTTGAAATATTGGAAAATGTAGAGTTTGCTTAAAAATGAAGTGCCAGAAATAGGCAATTAAAATTTTGTGACTTGAATATAGGATCGTGGGAACACTTACTCGCAAACTCATATAAAATGTGTAGATGTAAAACAAAAATTTCTTACATTTTGATACATTACAATATAATCTGGATAATATAGCATTTATTTGTTATATTTCGTCTTTACTTTCAACTTTTCGCTAAAAATGCATTTTTTTTTTCTTTTTGGAAGATGATTATTATTGATAATTTACTCTCTTTTTTTTGGGGGGGGGGGGGGGGGGGGTATTTTTTTTTGGATTTTTTCGCCAAAATTCAATACCTCAATAATATCAGCTAGCCCAGTTACAGCTAGTCATTTATGTCCTGGTTCGATATAATTGAGGAATAAAGCAATCCGATACTTGACTGTGCTTAGGGTCGCCAGAAGTTAAACACTATTGGTTCATTTTATAACTCTGACATGATATTGTCACCCATCCCAGGGATAAGTTTAAGATGAGTTTTTACGTCTCGTTCCAGCCAATCGGAATAGACTTTAATTAAAGGGTCCCAACTCTTGCTAAACTTATTGTGCAACACTTTTGATTATCTTCCTTGATCACAGAAGGCTCAGTTCATTCTAAACGTTATTCGCGGACCTACCTGGAGAATCTTCGCAGGTAGGTTGGTGAATAATGTTTAAAATGGGCTAAGCTAGCAGTCTGATTAGTATCTTACACAAAACGAGTGCTAGTCGTTTGAACATGACACCAGTTAAGTCATTTTGTAGCCATTCAGCACTCTCTTGTAGCCTTTCAAGGTATACTGTGACTTTGGGATATGATCACTTTTTTACACTCGAGGCCTCTCCTCATCGCCCCAGTTATGATGAAACACAACTGCTGAAAACAGTCTGATCGTGCTTTAATTATTTTGTATTTTAAAGATATTTCTCGCAGTTTAACTGGCTACTAGTGGGTTTCCTTTAGGGAAAAAGAAAATTTGCATATATGCATATACATAGATAATATTCACTAAATATCCACAAGAAATAAATAGATAAAAACCTTTATACATTGTTCAAACATTGGTATACTTAAAGATATGATACCGTACTGTTTTGTTTTTGTGAACAGTACGTTCAGTTATCAGTATACACACTACTTGGTTCATTTAAATTGATTATAAATGAATGTTGCCTTTTAAAATTAGATTCCTGTACCAACATTTGTGTATAATATTACTTTATCCTTTGCATTTTTAATGAACTCATACATGTTGTCAAAAGACACGAATAATTGTTTTGGAAAGCAATTTCTTTTGAACCAATTATTAATAACTTGCAAATATATTTCGAATCTATTTGTATAAATAATGAATAATGTACACCAAGAGCTACAACACTAAATACTTTTGTGAGCTGGGACTTCCTTTGATAGGCATATACGGGACAATATAAGAAATAATGGTGACAATTTTAACGAAAATTATCCCACCGTTCAACAGATTGATCTGTAATAGCTATAGTGTATAGTGTTTAAACAGATCGACGTGGAAATCGCTCTGCATGTTCTCGTTCTACAGTTAAAGATTGAGACAAAGGTTCTATAGGAGTTGTAAATAGTATCCAAGTCGTCGAATTGTACAGAAAAACATTTTTTTTTGTAAATTGGAAATTTACGGCGGACGGTCGAGGGTTCCATCGTATAGCAGTTTTAGGGCAGAAAGAAGGAGAATGTTGATTAGTCGGCATTAAAACAGGCGAAAAGTTGTGTGATTACGCAAGTTGTAGGTGTCAGCCTCAGGGGTGTGTCTAAAGGATAAGGAGGGGACAGCCAAAGGATGCACGACGTAGTTTTGTTCTCTATCGGAAGACACAACTTCTCAACTGATTTCGTACATTTTCTCTTTTAAGGAAAATCAAAACAGTGAAACTACGAAACCGTCGAATAATGAAACTGCGTAGCTACTACATAATGTTCATTACCTGTCGTGATTTTATTCACGCATTTTATATGCTTACGAAAGAAAGGAAAGTCACTACTCACAAATAATACTGTCTCGATATTTTCACATGCTGGAAGGCCAAGCAATTCAGGTAAACAACTTGATACAGGTCCTACAAAATAACAAAACACATTCAAAGGCTTAAAAGCAGGAGAACTTATATTGTACTGTTGAAAATATACACAGATAGGAAACGGAAACAACAGTAACCAATTATACATCCAGATTTAATATTATTTAATTTGAAGCGGTTTTGGCTGTTTCTCTCATATAAAATTAATAAACACCATGTCATTATTCGTATTACTAGACTGACATGCTTTACATTAAACTGGTCTGAGTTAATCCAAATAATGTATAGGCACAAAACTCATGTTTGTTTGTTTGTTTGTTTGTTTGTTTGTTTGTTTGTTTGTTTGTGTGTTTGTTTGTATGGGG
>JARFOD010077474.1:0-13258 GCA_031763545.1 Mopalia muscosa
AACGAACGAAATCCACCATATCTTGCGCAATGAGTCATATGGCAATATGAAAGTCCACAGAAAGTCACAATGCCGTTAACATACTTGAATAGTACAGTTCTTAGCCTGAGGACTCAGACTGGATTCCCAGCTAAACAGAATATTTATTTGGAAGAATTTAAAATTCTGTTTTTCCGACAAATAATCCCAAGATTTACACAGTAAAAAGACAGGAGTCGGTAGGCACGGATTTTCACTGGAATTCTCACCATGTTGTTGTTGAATCACCAATCTAACCTAATGGAGTAGTACAATGACTCACAGGCTTCAAGTTACCATCCAAACATTCCACAAAATCTGCCTTAAAACTGGCTCTCTTTCAAACTATCTCAATATTTTTAGCACACCAGAATTTTCTTTAGATCTCCATGTACATGTATAGTCTGAGAGAACAGAGAGGCAATAAACTATATTGGTGATAACATTGGCCAAATCACATCATGTTCTAAGTTGTCTAATAAACAACACTTACATATTTTGTTAAAAAAAACTGTTGCAATGGGTCTGGTTCTCTACTGTTGGAGTATACAGCCCTCGAGCATAGCCTTACATTGTCTGTTTGTTAGTTTGAATAGTTTAACATCGTACTCAAGGGTATTTCATTTATATGATGACGGATTGTCCACTTCACAATGATTCTTGCAATGAATACACGGAGAATTGCTAGATAATGAAAAATAACAAAAGGTTGGTCAGGTTTCTATAGATACCAGTCAGGTTGGTGAATTCCCCTGGTTACGTCACTCGAGAATCTCAGCCCACTCTGAATAAAATGTCAGATGTTCGAATCCCAATTCCCCTCAAGTATGCTGAATTTTTTAATGACACAAGTTGCAAATTGTTCTGTGAATATTGGACTATTTTTATACGTTTTCTAGGTATCAACCATTTGGGAATACCTTTAAGGTGTTTTCACTCATATTCAAGTGAGATCACATAGTGTTTTCAGCCCATTTAAAATGGTTTGAACACCATACATTTGTTGTTGTTGTTGAAGTGAAATATATTTTATGTTTTTACCGGATTTCCATTAACACAATGCATATTAAGCTGTTATTGTACAAAACGAAAGATAACAATTAACAAACATGAGCAAACTGTTCATTCTTTCCATTCACAATGATCATCACGGCATCAGACTTACAAATTTATAAAAGTTCACAACCAAGGCCTAATGTTTGCTTGAATAGTGCCCAAACTTTTCAAAGTTTAAATGAAGGGGAAAAATGCATCCTGAGGTAATTTATATCATAATTTGAACAGTTTCTTAAAATGAAGACAAATAACAAATCGTCCCAAAACTTATATGCCATTTGGTTAAATACATCAACAATTGATTTTTGAATGTGTGCAATACTAGAAAAGACTTAATTATCTCCCTTGGAATAAAACGGCAATTTTTACCATGGCGTACAACTTCGCGTACAAACTCGGAGTTTTGATTTCTGTTATTACTGGCTTTACAGTTAGTATGTTACTTATGACATAGTACCAAAGATTTGGTCCTTAAGTTCACTTAAGAGTTGTGGTACATGTAAATTGAAAAATTACAACTCCACATGAATTATCTTATCACAGTTCATTTAAAATATTCTAAACTTAAAAACAAAAAATATTTAGAATTTGCGCTATTGCATGCTGTTAAATCATGGATCTTAATTACGTTAAAAATAAAAGTTTAACTCCAAAATTATCTATAAAAACTTGTACATGTAAGCAACACATGGTAAGTTCCTTAAAACATGTTCTTCAGAGTGTTAGAGATATGTATGGGGCAGCTCGTTAGAGAGGCTGTCAGGGGGTCTTTGATAAATGTAAGAGGACACTTCAACTGTTAACCAAAATAGAAATTGCTTCCATCAACAGCTGTTCTACTGACAAATAATAGTCCTCTTAAAGAACTCTAAATAAATGAATATGGGCAAACCTAATTTTTTTTTTAAATTGTGGGTCATTATTTCTGACTTTGCCGAAGAAATTGTGTTAAAAATTTACTGAATATATGAACAGCATCAACACTAGAATGTTGTGGTTTTTTGTTGCCTCTTTTGTTGTTCATATAAATTACTTTTTCTCTTTAAATGATAATGAGCAAAAATAATTGTAAAAAAAATTTTGGTTCATTATATTCTTTATTTTGGTCAAGGGAAATATTTTTCAAAAAATTCCTGAATAAATTTATGGAATCAATAAACACTAAAATGTTCTTTCCCTTTTTTAAAATCCTTTTTTGTATATTGTAACTTTTTCTCTCATTGTCTTTATCATTTCTAACTACATAAACATAATCCAAATCATTTATTTTTACTGTATTTAATATTTAAATAATTTTTCTTCCTAACAGTAGCCAAACTAAAGCAAACATAAAATGAAAAGTGCTTAATGTTTCTCCAGTACCCAGTAAATAAAAAATACTACTTTAATAGTCAAAGGAAAACCTGCCTACCTTAGAAGAAATTCATTTGTAAATAAATTCCTTTTTGTGAGTATTTTCTTATCATTATGTTTATTAATGTGATGAAGCATATATGTAGCATAGACTTTTAATTTCTGAAATTGATTTTAATGGCCTATTGGTGTATTATATATACATTATAGAGTAAGGTGACTACTCCAAAGAAGGACGAAAAATTCATATTGACTCAATATTTCGGTTTCTAATACTATATACATTAGGTGTACAAATTACTCCAGAATACACCAGGTAGGCAGCACCACAAAGGGTGTAATAATAGTCAGTAGAAATCTCCTTACTTTGGAGGAGAATCTCCAGCTGGGAAATCTTCCTGATAGACAAGTAAATTGTTTTAAAGTGTTGATAGCTGAGGTCAGCTGAGGGTATCAGTTAATGTCAGACACATGTGGTCAGGCAAGGGCTATAAATACAGCTTAATGACCAGCAGCAGGCTGGCAAGTGGTCAATACATGTCCACACCTAAAGTCTGCTGTCTGACCTGAACAGGGCTATTATATAACAAACACCTGCTGGAATGATGTTAAGTGGTGTCACATTACAGTGGTCAATTCACAGCTCAAGTTTACTGTCTGACCTTAACTGGTTTATCACATAACATAAACTTACCTATTACATATTGGGTGTTATAATAGCTTGTGATTAATTCCCAGCCCTGGACTTGTACACATATTAGATAACAGGGTCAATAACACCTTACATAACCATCAGGCTATGTGGTCAAAGCTCCAGGCCACAGAATGACCTTAAGGAGGCATAGTATAATACTGGTCACATTATAGCATTAAGGTGCACTACTGGCTTTATTATCATTTCTTTTAGGCAAAACATCACGTGATGTTAAAGATAACACGTTGACTGACTGCCTGTGCATGGTAAGTAATGCGACAAGGTATGAGAAAAGCCAATCGAGCACCTAAATCCATTATAGGCAGTAGCTTTTGAAACATTTTATTTGTTTGATTGGGTTGGAAGCCATTGTCAAGGGTATAGGATGTGCCAGGCCAATGCATAGAGCAAACATCCTCAGCTCAACTGGCAATGAACAAAGACAAAGGACAATCACAGGACGCAATACGAAAATATCAAAACCAGATTGCTTTATATTGCCTCTTAGCTTTAATAAGAGAGTCCCACAGCAACACAAGTCCCCCTCCCACCCATTTTAATGATGGCAGCAAGGTTGAACCGTTAAAATGTTTAGTCGTACACTTTAACCTTGCCTTGTAGGCCATTTATCACGAAGGTAATCTTCCTCCAGTGCTCAGAGATAACAACATGAGCTTATCATGAAGAAATGGCACCTATAGCAGGATGATCAACAAAACAGGGTCCATGCTCCTTAAAGCTACTTGAGAATTCATCAAAGTTGAGAAAAACTAAAACAGTTTTCAAATTCGCTCTAAACACATAAGCTCGATTTTTCTGAACATTTTATGATCCTAAATAACAGATAATAAACTAAAGTAATTAACATTTATCTTCTTTTTTTTTTTGCAACAAAATGATATGTTAAAATTTGGCTAAATATTTCTTGACTTTCTAAAATATTTTAGTGAATACCAGCACAGAAGCTTGCCTCGACACAAGATATCATCAACATAACTAAGGATGTACTTTTACTTGTTAGAGCAATGACCTTGTCAATGACCTTGCAGTGACAACATATATTATATAACACCTAGAAAATGTCTAGAAAATAAACAGGTGATGTAAAGTTTCCCTGGGGTCAGTCATTATTATCTCTGTATTGCTCGTTAACCAACGGAAGCTGAGATCGATATAACAATTAGCTCATCAAATCAACTGGGTATATATGTACTTAACCCAATATTTTCCTACCACCAACTACATGTATGGTATTTATTTTGGATGTATCCGATATAGGTCTAATGGAAATCTGAATTAAACAAAAAATGAATTCTCAAACTTTCTAATGGCCTATTTATACTACAAATAGCTTTAGACAAACCATTAAGCAGTTAACGAAAATCATTTGGGAGCATTTCTAGATTCAAAAACTGAAGACTTTTTTTTTTTCTTTTTATCTACAGGATTCAAATGTACTGAACGTTAACCACTCTCATATAGATGAGATAGTTGAGGTAAAGTTTTTTCTCGATACAAGATATAACGAACAAATTGTATCTTTCTTGGGTTGTGCATGTTTGTTTGGGGTTTAATTCCATACTTAAGGTCATTTCATCATGTGAGGGCATACCAGCCCAAGGGGCGAAGGAAACCACAATTTGAAGACACTGGCAACAAAGGAAGACAAGCAAGGGCTTAGGCAGATACCCTGAACTGAACAATTGCCTCATTTGGATACCCCGTTTTAAGAAACTTTAACATGCAGGAGAGAGGGAAACTGTCTAAATTGGACACCCAGTTATTTGAAAAGTGAAGCAAAATGACCATTTTTGACACCCCTGGGGCAGGTTGTTCAAAACTGTATTAACTTTAAACCATTGTTGTTCGATGTTAAGTCACAATTGAGTTTCTTTGTGATGTTATGAATTTAAACCTGGCTTATCTTTTGAAACAACCCAACCCTGAAGACAAGACAGGACAAGAAACAGATCAGTTTCATGTTGCCATTTAGCTCTGACAACTCCAGTGCAATGGGAAGCCCCCTTCCAATCACTCACTTTGTGCCTATAAAATCCTCTCATGGACTGCATCCACTCATATGAGGCAAAAAAAAGTGAAAGAGAGAACCTTTGATAGAACATAGTACAATGAGACATGTGGCAACATGACAAAGCATGGTGGAACTTTGCACTCCAGGATGCAACAAATTGGTCTTGTGCTGTGCCTAAAAAGTTTAGACATCAGCTGGCCACAAAAATTGCCCACCAAACAACATATAGCAGAACTTTGATATAGCCACAGAAAGCAGACTTGCCAACCCTGAATAAAATTTATGTGTAAACATAACTTTCTAAGGACTATTTTCTGACCACTAGTCAGGTTTTGTTCTTATATACATGTGTTTTTGGAGGTGTATCTGTTGCCTTTGCTATCATTTTTGCCTTCAAGTTTTCAGAATTTAATATTTTAATATCTACTGTTGTGTAGTATTTCACATGTTTTAATTTATTTGTTTACTCGTCATAAATTATGTTTACAAAATACAGAAAGGTAGCCAGGTGTAAGTTAATGCCCACAACACCTGGATAGCATGGCCATCACTGGGAAGGATAAAGGCCCAGAAAGCCTTGATTACAGTACATCCTATATGCTTGAAGTTGAAGTGGCACTCGCTTTCTTTCCAGCCGTTACATAACAGGGTAAATAGCATTATGGAAGATGACATAAGACGTCTGGGCACACATGTAATAGCTAGGCTAAACAAATACATGTCTGACACATGGACAGGGGAGGCAACAACAATGTAAACTATCCAATAATTCAGCATAAAAAATTGATTTGGGATTCTTCTGGACGGATGACGTCAGTATTGTAGACCTTAAGAGTGTATTTTCTTGACAGTTGAATAATCTTAAGTCAACCTAAATTCTCATTATCGACTCTTTTCTTCCTGAAATTGGTGACATTGACAAGCAACTGAGCAGGCCAGTCGGTGAAGCTTTGAACAAGCATTAGGGCAATACAAGGTTCTTACAATATTAAACTTCTGAAATTCTAGGACTTTCTAACTGTTTTCTAGGATAAAATTGGTGTTTTCCAGAATTTTTTTTTCATAACAACTAAAGAAATGTGTTTTTGATTTTTAAGATTTCAACAAAAGAAAATATTACATATCCAGAATCGTTTGCAGACTTATGGAAACTCAAAATTGATCACAAATATAGTTACTCTTTGCCATCAGTAGATTCAAAATGCTGTTAATTTTATAATGGATGTTCTTCAAAATAAATGTGGACACTTTTATACTGAAATTCTGGAAGTTTTTAAGGAGCAAACATAATTTTCCAGGATATTCGATTGTTTGTTTGTTTGTTTGATTGATTGTTTGATTGGTTGGTGTTTAACGTCGTACTCAAGGGTATTTCACTTATATGACGACGGACAAAAATACAGAACATTACAAACAAATTTGCTTATCGTTACCCTTTAGCTCTGCGAACGCCAGGGCAACAGAAAGCAACCTCTTTTCTCGCCTCTTACGGTCGACTGAGGAAGCTGAGGGAGTATTCTGTAGGGCCATGGCCCACCCGCTCCCTCACGGGGCTCCAGGCTATTTGAATAACGGAAAACTTTCTACTTCATTTTTCCAGGTTGTTTCAATGACTGTATGAACTATGGAATGCAATATGGGATGAAAGGGCATCAAAAGAAAATGTACTGTTAAAGTTTCAACTGTAATTGATTGTCCATTTAACACTGAACCTGCGATAGACAATATGAATATACATAGGGATAACAGAAACAAGGATTGATTGGTGTTTAATGTTGTCATTAACAGTATTTCTTTATACACAGTATGATGGATGTGTACTTTCAAAGATGGAAAAGCAAAAGTGTCTGTCATAAATAATATGTAGACAAATGTTTTTGTTGCTTTGAGTTTTGACACCATACTGGTTATTTCACTCAGATGAGGACATGTCAGCCTAATGGCAGGGCAGTTTCTATAAAAATTTCCTAGGTTCCTATCCCAAATTCTTCAGACCATATCAGGGTTCAAAATCAGCTATTAGCTTGATTTTAACAGGAATTCATGAAAATAGTAACAGTGACAATTATTTGGGCTTGAAATATTTGTGCGCCCATACGTTTTCAGTAATTAAAATGACTCTGGATACTGAATGGGTGAAGGAAATCTACCTTGAGGCACAATCACAATACAAATACATTGAAAATGGATTGGTGCAATGCTAATGTAACTCTGAGAACACCAGGGCAACAAAATGCTCCATCCAACCTCTGAACAAAAATGTTGAAAAAAATTATTGCCTGCCATTGGCTTAGGCAGAAGGGTGTCCCCCCGTCCAAATGGAAACCCTTGAGTGAATAATTGTCTCATTCGGATAAACTTTAACATGCAGAAGACAGAGAAATTGGACATCCTGACACTTAAAAAATAATGCAAAATGGCCATTTTCGACACCATACTTTTGATTTCTGGCTAAGCCCCTGTCAGTTGCTGTTGGAAAGCAAATTTTTTTCTGAAGCTGACAGCATGAATATACATGTACTTTAATCAAACTTCAATTAGCCAGCAGGCAAAATGCCACGTAAACAGGATTTGATTTGATACCAGACAATGCATATGTCAAATGTTACACAACAGATAATGTTATACACTTACTTATCAGCGTTTATCTATTCATTATAGACACTGATAAAAGGCGAATTTTTTTTGTTTTTTTTTTTGAGGATGACCAAAACAAGGTCACTTTGACAGAAATCAATTATATTATGCTTTATGAGGCCTTTCAGGCTGAAATCGATTATGCCCTATATAAGTTGGCAGTCATTTACACTGTAATGGAATGTCCGAAAAACAACTTTGCCTAGAACCTAGTCTGTGTGAAGATTTTAAGTACATTGACAATTTGTACATGTAGAAACGGCTAATGGAGGCTATTGATTGGATGTTAAAACGAAAACCTTGTTTTGGCGATCCATTGACGACAAACAGACCTGCATTGTCAGGAACCAATCCAAATCTGTATGCAGATTTTAACTAGAAACAGCTAATAGAGGATTTGAATTGGATGTTTAAACATAAACCTTGTCCTGGCAATCCAATGACAAACAGGCCTACTTTAATCAGAGGCTAATAATAATTAAATAGGGGTGGAAATGTTAAAAATATTTTGTCAGACATTTTTCCAAAATTGTCCTGCAGGTCATTTAACACAAAGTTCAATTCTGGGCATCTTTACAGGGCAATCTCCATTTTGACTTGAAATGTCCTGCAAATGCTAACATATCTACACCCCTTATAAAGGATTTGTATATAGCCAATATGTTGGGTTTCACATAGTAGAATCTGGCAAAAAATTGTTTTTGACAATGTTTACTCCACATTTATGGGGTGACGGCAACCATATTATTTGCAACCGTTTGCGATAGAAATCTAGAAATGTTCAAGCAAACTGTCACGGGTCACCCACATGCAGAGTAATGACCTAATAACTTTATACTTTCCATTTGGTTGCACTTATTGTAAACAAGGAAAAAACAAATGAGAAATTGCACATCTGTTAACAATATTCATGCAATATGTGGAAAATTTGTTTATTCAGAGTTGACCTATTTTTTAGTATGTGATATCATACTGAGAAAGGCATACATGTACTAACAGCTTGATTTAATAACACATTTTAAAACATTTTTCTAGACAATAGCCAACAAGTACATGTAGAATGGTGGCATAGTATTACATGTACTTAGACCAGTTCATTTGCAAAAGGCAAATTTTTAAAAATGGGTCAAGAGTAATACATGTAATTGTTTGTTTGTTTGTTTGATTGGTGTTTAACATCGTACTCAAGGGTATTTCACTTATATGATGACAGATTATCCACTTCACACAGCCTTATTACGGTGGAATACTGGGAGGAAACCATGTAAAAAAAAACCCCGCAATTACCGGAGCCACAGCATGTGACTCGCTCATCTACCTGATGGTCAACAGGTAGTCAAGAGTAATAAAATACTGGTTTAAATTCTAAATTTGAACATTAGAAAGATAAGAAAATAGACAATTTGGACAGGCAAATTTCCTCAGAATAGTGATTCGGGATAGGCAGATTTCCAATCTTAGCTGGAACATCAAATGAGGGTAAGACTTCGTAAAAAAACAATTCAGAACCAAGGAAATATTATTTCCCCTTTCAGTTTACATTTTAGCACAGCAGCATTCCTAATTGTATATTTTTGTAACTGGGAAATATTTATACAATAGTGTTGAAAAAAGGCAAATCGTTGGGGTTTCTAAACAATAGGTTGATTCAGAAAGTGAAAAAAAGTTGTAGTTTCCCTGTAATTTCTATACTGTACAGAAAACATGTGGTGACAATTTGTCCATAATGAAATAATCTGTCACTGAGCAAAGTAATGAATTTCCAGTCCACATGTCATAGTGAGCAATAATTCTAACTGCGTAAAATGTAAACAAGAACACTGATGTCTGCAGATTTTAGATGACATCACGCCATGTTGTAGGCCTATCTCTAAACTGGTATTAGCGATTTAATCTGGTGTAAGCGACTTATACTCTTTCGCGCAACCGGCCCAAGATGCGTACAGATTTGATTCAGAACAAACTATCTACATATGTAAGTTTTTATGCAACACAAAAACACCAGGCACTGCCAGTCAATTAAAGGTTTCCCAAAAACGATTCCTAAAAATAGTTTTAAAGTTTTTTGAGAGGATTTATTTCAGGTCTCATGATGCATATTTTACATACAGCCCTGAGGTATTTGTCAAATGATTTTTGCTGAGAATAAAACATTCTGCTATATTATGATCCCCAGTAGTTGCCAATATAAGGTGAACAAGCTTAAGATCTGCTTTGATAAATTTGTTTATTTGATTGGGGTTTAATATCGTTCTCAAGGTTATTTAATTCATATGAAGACGGACTGGCCATTTCACACTTCTTTCCTTGAAAACCTCTTTAAAAAGCCGATTGTGGGGACCTCATCCTGTGACTCTTCCATATACCTGACAGACGGACTAAACATACACATCTTGTTCTGAAAGAACCTTATACTCAATATTTAAACCGGGAGACATAATTTGTTTAGCTCAGAAAATTATCACAGTTCAACAGCCCACCTGCTGAGGAAAACTTGCAAAGCTAAACCCTGCTGACTGGGGAAAAGTATATTGACATAAATCCTAGTTATTTCCAAGTCTTTTCATTCATAAATTGTTGGGAATTATCAGGCTGCCACACCTCAGTGTAACATTTTAAATATTTACACAGTTCTCAACAGTTTGGGAAACTCTCACTGGTAAGTTTGTCATAAATCAAAAGTGGGTCAAAACACAGCTTAAACAGTCACCTGGATGCTTGCTAATAATTTGAATATATTTAAAAATAGGAATTCTAAAATCTAGTTATTTCTGCAAATACAGATGTCGGTTAACTAAAATTGTTTGATAATGGATCCATTTGAGTTTTTATTCCCAATATTTTTTACGGAATTTTTAGGGGATATTCATAGTCCAGTCTTCCACACTGTGATGACAGCTGGAAACACTTTACCAGGGCAGGGACTGTGCTGATATAAACTGGTGAACCTCCTAATAATGGTCAGTGTAGAAAGACACACCCTCATATACCATTCAAAAATAGTTTCATATTATTACCATATTGGCGATTTCGGTTGAAATGATTTGTAATGTTTGAATGGTTGTTTGATTCATGTTTAATGTCTGACTCCATGGTCTTATACACACCCAGCATTTGGAGTTGAACGCAAGGGGAAAATGTCTATTGGGGTAAATGTCTGCGCACTGTTGAGAGTTACTTCCTGTGACTCCTGCCCTGTAACTATGGTACAATAAGACGCTTGAACCAGTGAAGTGTACCAAAGGTGGATCAGCATTCAAATACCCTATCCACAACTGGATTAACAACATACATAGGATGGCATGCCAGCCCAAAGGGTGAATGACACCGCCCTCAATGCCACTGTTAACAAGCAATGACAGGACAAATGCAGGACAATCAAATATTGCATTAGAAAGGAGCATTACAGTGCACTACTGGCTTTATTATCATTTATTCTAGGCAAAACATCACATGATTGTAAAGTAACACCAGACAAATAACACGAGATGGTATAGAAAAAGCCAGTTGAGCATCTAACTCCAAAGGAGTCACAAACATAAAAGACTAAAGTCACAACTCCGAAGAATGATAAACAAGACATGTTTAAGATTCTAGAATCTTAAACATGTCTTGTTTATTGTTCTTCAGAGTTGTGACTTTGGTCTTTTATGCTAAACTACTCAGTGGAAATCACAGAGTCACAAACAGATCAGCTTCAAATTGATTGACACCATGCTCCAAGAGCACCAGGGCAACAGTAAGCTCCCTTTCAACCCACAGTCTTATATTTTTAACGAAAGATTGATTGCGCTGTGTGTCAACGTCACTGGGTGTGTGTGACACTGGTAAGGCTTTTATTGCTATAAACAGCACCCCAAAAACCCTAGAAAAAATCAATGTTTTCAATGAAAGCAGAATGAAATGAATGTTTTAAACTAACCTTTATGGAGTCAAAGCAGGCTGTTACTCGTCCGTTCTGTATCTCTACATGTGGCGGCGGGTGAGCAAACTTACATTCATTCTCCGTCCTAGAACATTTACTCCTCTGAAACTCGCGGCAAACTTCTAACGTGAGCCATCGAGAATCCTTAACAGTTCCTAAATTCAACATTGGGTTTACCATGGCCATAGTCATCAAATGTCTCAATGACAAACTTTCTCCACAGAACTTATGAAAGACTTTTAGTAAAATTCTCTTGCACGCATACACTTGGTGTATCAGAAGTCACTTGATATATATAATATAAACATATATTTGGATATATTTATGAGTATACTGTCTTGGTATACAAACTCTTTGAGCCAATTCCGTTAAAAGTTCCTATTAAGTCAGTTTCTCAACAGAGTCATCAGGGAGCGGGTGAAGATATATTAAATTTCTATCTAACAATACAATACATATATATAGCTATGTATGTATATAACTTTCAAAAATCAAACAGTCTTAATATCACGATTTTAAAAAAATGTATGCGTAGAAAGCTGTACGCTAATGAAGCTAAATAATACAGGGGCACTGGTCCAAGATGCTTGGCGTTGTTGTTGTTGTTGTACTTGGGTAAAAAAGCAGGAAAGCATAAGTGTGCTCCGGACAAGCTGTGCTGCTAGCTGGCGATTGGTTAAAAATCTAGTTTCTGGCTACTTGGGTTGAATATCTGAAACAATAAAAAATAAATACACCACAATTAAGCAGAGAAAGAGATAAAGACAACATTGAGATAATTATTGCACGAGTTAGAGCTAGCCAGGAAAGTAGAATCTCTAGAGTTGTCAATTCAATATACGGATGAGCAAAAAAAAAAATCCCAGAAAGCTGCGATAACATAGCAATTCAAATCTGTTTCTATGACAACCAATTAGATGTATTTCTCAAGCACTTTGTGCGACAAATGCAAACGGCCTACAGCGGGTTCAAACTTTCCTGACATTTGAGGTGGTATTAAGCAGGCATTTTAATAAAACAATATTAACATGAATCATTCCAATCAAATATTGTAATAATTTTCCCAACTTACTTGATTGAAATTTAAAAATAGGGCTCTTAATACTGCATATTGAAATTAACAGGGATTAACAATGCAGCAAATTGTATTTTAAAATTAATTATGTAAGCTTTAAGTACAATGTGAATAACAATGGATTTCATATATACATGCACCAACTTCTGGTTTATTGACGAGATTTTTACCAGGTCAATTTGTAGAAAAGAAGTCATAAAATTCTGAAATTTCAGGAAAAAATTCAGGAAATATTTCCTGAATAGAGCTGAGAATTTCCAAGAAATGTGCTTAAAACAGTTCTTAAGCTATATTTGATAAAACTGACATTTATAACACCATATAAATGTGGTAAACCAAACACAGGAAATTTGTCTAGTTTATCTGCATACAATTATTAATTCCCCATAAATACTTCCCTGATTTTTTAACCATAGATCCGTAATTATTTATCGATTCATGGGGGGGGGGGGGGGGGGGGGGGGGGGG
>JARFOD010077485.1:0-14291 GCA_031763545.1 Mopalia muscosa
ATGGATGTAAAACAAGACAAATATACACACGGTGGTTTTTACACTAGAGAAATCCAGGTAATGGGATGTAAACAAGAGAAATATACACAAGGTGGTTTTTACCCTAGAGACATCCAGGACATGGATGTAAAACAAGACAAATATACACACGGTGGTTTTTACACTAGAGAAATCCAGGTAATGGGATGTAAACAAGATAAATATACACACGGTGGTTTTTACACTAGAGACATCCAGGTAATGGGAAGTAAACAAGAGAAATATACACACTGTGGTTTTTACACTAGAGACATCCAGGACATGGATGTAAAACAAGATAAATATACACACGGTGGTTTTTACACTAGAGACATCCAGGTAATGGGATGTAAAACAAGAGAAATATACACACGGTGGTTTTTACACTAGAGACATCCAGGTAATGGGAAGTAAACAAGAGAAATATGCACAGGGTGGTTTTTACACTAGAGACATCCAGGTAATGGGATGTAAACAAGAGAAATATACACACTGTGGTTTTAACACGAGATACATCTAGGACATGGGATATAAACAAGAGAAAGCACTTAAGAACTATCGATACAGGACGAAATACCTCGTTTTTATTTCTTTGATAAGTAAACAAACATGATGGCACTTTGAAATGACTATGACCTATTTACTTTGTTCTCATTGCATAACAGTTGAATTACATGTTTTTTTTTTATAGTATCGTTGCTGGTATGTACAGAAAACTTTAATACAAAATGGACCCATCCCCTGACTTTCTTTATCTTTAGTAGCAATCTTTCGGTGCGATTTGTAGTATCGACTTTGATGGATTCACTGCCTTTTCATTGGTCGAAGTTTTGTTTAATGCTTTTGTTGACCAATCAGAATGGTAAAATGTTGCTTGAAAATGGTAAATGGCTTATCAGCATTGTTTGCAGACATATGTATATAAGAAGTTACCACGTCAACACCAAATTGCTACGTGTAAAAATAAGAATTAATGCTCATAACCATAGTATTGAAACTGGTCGCTATTATAAAACATTTTTCGATTTTGTAGAATATGTAATTGCGGGGATGCGTAAGATGAGTTTCATTTTATCCGCAAGTGTAGACCTACTGCGTATCAAACAATCAGACAACAATTAATTAAGCCATATTATACCCTACGTCCTTTTATGTTTCAATTATGTGAACTCCTCTCATCGGAGAAACCACGCATTTTGCGGAGCTTAGCAAAATTGATATTCAAAGCCTTAAACTTTCACACCAGAATGATTCCCATGTAACACGACTCATGTTACATTTTTATTGTAAGTAAATAATTTATTGTTTCCTAAATGATCATGTATTTGGTACCAATGAGCCCCGGGCTTAGGGTCTATAAAAGAAATCGAAATAAGCATGATGGCACTTTGACCTCATTATGGCTGTCTTAATTTTGTGTACAATGAATGGCAATTGATGGTTATGGTTTCGATATGATCATTGCTGTGTGCATTTTAAACTTTAATGATAAGAGGACCCACTGATCTTAAGGAACATCTCACGGTACGATTTGTACTATCGACTTTATTGGATCCTGTCTATTTACTGCCTATAAATACACTAATGTAATAACTTTTTTAACATAACATTTTTTCATCAAAAATCATCTAAATACGTCTTCAGAACAGCGAATCTATTAAAAATACCCAGCTTTACACAAAAGATTGAGGATTTTTCACTAAAATGTTGACTTTGAAGAAAACATTTCAAATTTTATTTTTCAAAATTTTGTTGATTTAAATTTTTTATTTTTTTTTTAAAATCGCCTTTTTTTTAATCAAAAGTCATCTATATTCGTCTTCAGAACAGTAAATCTATGACAAATAACCTACTTAACACAAAGTATTTTGAATTTTCCCTTCAAATTTTGAAGATTATTACATTAGTGGTTGAAAATGCAAGTGTCGACTTCAACCACTAATGTAATAATCTTCAAAATTTGATGGGAAAATCCCCCAAAATTTCTGTGAAGTTGGTTATTTGTCGTAGATTTACTGTTCTGAAGATGAATATAGATGACTTTGGATAAAAAGGCGATTTAAAAAAAAAATTATAATTTTTTGGAACCTTTTTCCTTAAAAAATTGACTGTTTTGAAGAGTATTTAGATGATTTTTGATGAAAAAATGATATGTTAAAAAGTTATTACATCAGTGGATTTTTATTACATTAGTGGCTGCTACACTGCCTCTTCATTGGTCGAAAATTTGAAAAACATTAAAATATTCTTGCATTTTTATTTTTAACTGGAAAAATAATATATGTTGCATACCTTGGATGAGTCTGTATATACGTCAAATATATTTTAACTTCCCTTAATTCTTGCTTTATTATAAAAGCTTAAGAATTTCCTTCTATTGATTACATTTCTATTCAAGGTACTAGGGATACTGTTCCATAATCCGCAAACCTGCTGCTATCTTAGGTGTGTCTTAAAAGCTTATCATCAACAGCCCCTTGATCTGTATACAATGTCTGTGTATTCGGTCATGGGATTTTTTCCTGTCTTGTCTTTGTCCCCTGCCAGTGGCATTGGTGGCTGTTTCTTTCTCCTTTTACTGCGACACGCCGTTCTGTGAGTGAAAAAACGTAAAGTATAGCGTTAAATCCCAAGCAAAGGCCATAATCAAGTCAGAGTGCCTTCATGTTAATTTCAATTTCTTTTATTGACCTTAAGTCCGGAGCTCATTGGTACAAAGCAAAGGTTTTTAAAATTATCTCCTCGTTGTCTTTTTGTCGTGTCATAAGTAGTATGTCTGCCTATTCTTTCAAAACCAGACACGGATTTGTGTCAAAACATCCTTGTTGAAACCATTATGAATTGTGAGGTTTTCATATTCTCCAAGATTTTTTAAACATTTGAAGAATATTTTGTATAGTCAAAAAAACATATGTGTACAGTTGTAGACTACCATGAAATGGCTATATTCTTGCTAATCCTATATGTGCAATTGTACTATTAAATGGACAGATGTCTGAAATAAAAGTTTATTATTATTATTAAATCTCTGAAAGACCCATTTTCTGGCAGATATGGGATGTGTGTATATCTCTACAGGCTGATTATATAAGCCAGATCGGATAAACATTGATTGTGTATGTCTGTAAGTGAATCGTGTCGCAATCTGTTACCTTAAAGCGTTCAATATTAGTTTAAAATTCTTATGGTGTGAGTCAGGGTTACAGCTTGAATCAGGTCAATATCTGTCTTAATTCATGTAAAATAATATTAGCGTCTTTTTGAATGTGAATGTTAACATGGAATGTGTTCGTTACACTTTTGTGGTTTGAACAGATTTCAAGGCTAAAAAGTTTCTTGTGGTTTTTGTCCATCTCCGGACCGGTCTAATTAAGTCGGCAAAGTTTTCTGAGCTAGAATCTGTTAAAGACAAGAAGGTGCAGTTGCAAAATAACGAAAATAATTTTTATTCATTTATATTACTTGTAAATCTATTTCAACAGTGGTTTAAAATGACGTAATACAATGGAATTGTTCATTAATATTACATCTTATATTTCAAATGCTAGGTCCATATTATGTTGAAAGGAACATTTAGATACTCGAACGTTTGTTTTTAAGCAGTTCTTTATTTTTCTAATAGATTGTTGAACAGGCATGCCTATATTAACAACTCTCTCGATTCAGATATCACATTGTGATTAAGTAAATTAAAACTCGTACTTTTAGTGGGACTTTCTGTTGCTAAGGGGCAACATAAGCCGATCTATATTGGTGATGCCTTTGTATTGCGTATTGTGAGAGGTGTATTCTTTTTCGCCTACTTTTGTACAATTCTGCTAAATTTCAAGTAGCGCGGATACTTGCAAATTAAGCAGAAATGAACAAAAGTAGGCGAAATGGAAATAGGTGTACATAGAGGGATTATGATTCAAGAGTTTATAGAGGGATTATAAAGAGATTACACACCGGGTGTTGAGTGAACGAACAGTGAGAAAAGTTCGGTTAGCCGTCATGCCTCTTCCCTGCTGAGATGACGAGCGCCCCACAGACCACCGTTAATCCGCCACTAATCCCCACTCAAATTTGCGAGTAGGTGAAATGGAAATATAAAATACGCAAAAGTAAGCGAAATGGGTATAAACCTTGTGAGTTTCCTATCTTGTCTTCATTTCTTGATAGTGGCGTAGAGGAAGTTTTTTTTTTACGTTGTAATTTATGTTAGCTAAACTAATTTAAGTAAGGCGTCACACCTCCGCCAAACAAAGAAACCTTTATTGAGGCCACATCGATACAGTATGAACTTTTAAACGCGTCTTTGTATAGACAATTATGATTGATTATTCTGGTATGTATAGACAGTGACTGGGTGTAACCAGCGATGAATTTAAGAAAGTATCTAATTTAATATGCATGTTGTTTTGACTTGAGTGTTGGTTGCATCAATGTATCGAAGAATTCATCCGAGTATAGGTTATTATTTCTGTATGTTTGATGCATCAATATACGCCCTAGCTTTAAAGTAGACCATGCAGAATTGAAATATCCAGTACAAATATTGGTACACATGAACTTAAACCCAGTTCATTGATTATTTATGTTTAAAACATTTGAAATCCTGTTCAGGGAAGCCGAACTTGGTTCTTAGCAGGACATACCAATCTATATATATCGATAAACGGTGATGATCAAAGAACCAAATGGATTTTGTAAGGATATTTGTTTTTCATAACGTTAAATGTTAGCAAAAAAACTGTTACCCTACCTGGGCATTTTGTTCAAATTAAGTATTCCCTTTACCCGCAACATTATTTTGTATGTAGCGTTTTGATCCTATTCTTTTGGGGCATACAGTTGATTAGCCAGTGTCAATATGTGTAATTTAAATGCCAATTATCTATAATTTGAAGCAATGTCTGCAGTGAATGGCTAAAAGAGAGACAAAGGAAACATGCTTAGCTTAAATTGTATCTCATTATAAATATTTAAAGAAAAGGTACGCGTTCAGAGATTTCAAAGCCGAGTTTTGTTTTTAGCCACCACACAAAGACAATTTACGCGACAAAGAACAGAATCTTTGGCTTAGATTCCACACTGATGCTACTAACTATGTTCCTATCAGTTGTCAATTAATTGATTCCAGTCTGCTGTTAATAACTAGATTCCTCTCTGTTGTTACTATTTAGATTCCACTCTGTTGTTACTATCAATAGATTCCACCCTGTTGTTTCTAAATAGATTCCACTCTGATGTTACTAAATATAGTCCACTCTGATGTTACTAAATATATTGCGCTATGTCGTTACTAAATGGATTTCACTCTTTTGTTACTAATTAGATTCCACTCTGCTGTTACTAAATATGTTCTACCCTTTTGTTACTAATTAGATTCCACTCTGCTGTCACTATATATAGTCCACTCTGTTGTTACTAAATATATGCCACTCTGATGTAACTAAATAGATTCCACTCTGTTGTTACTAAATATATTCCAATCTTATGTTACTAAATAGAATCCGATCTGTTGTTACTAAATATATTCCACTCTGATGTTACTAAATAAATTCCACCCTGTTCTTACTAAATAGATTCCACCCTGTTGTTACTTGATATATTCCACCCTGTTGCTACTAAATATATTCCAATCTGATGTAACTAAAAAGAATCCGATCTGTTGTTACTAAATATATTCCACTCTGATGTTACTAAATAAATTCCACCCTGTTGTTACAATACATTCCACTCGGATGTTACTAAACGGATTCCACTCTGATGTATCTAAATGGATTCCACTCTGTTGTTACTAAATAGATTCAACCTGTTGTTACTAAGTAGATTCAACCCTGTTGTTACTAAGTAGATTCCACCCTGTTGTTACTTAATATATTCGGCTGTGATGTTACTAAATATAATCTGTTCTGTTGTTACTAAATAGATTCCGCCCTGTTGTTACTTAATATATTTCACTCTGATGTTACTATATGGAATCTGTTCTGTTTTTACTAAACAGATTCCACTCTGATGTTACTAAATAGATTCCGCCCTGTTGTTACTAAATATATTCCACTCTGATGTTACTAAATGGATTCCACTCTGCTGTTACTAAATAAATGCCACCCTATTGTTACAAAGTAGATTCCACTCTGATATCACTAAATATAGTCCACTCTGCACGTTACTATATATATTCTACTCTATTGTTACTAAATAGATTCCACTCTGCTGTAACTTAATATATGCCACTCTGTTGTTACTAAATATATTCCACTCTGATATTTCTTAATATATTCCACTCTGTTGCTACTAAATATATTCCAATCTGATGTTACTAAATAGATTCCACCCTGTTGTTACTAAATATATTCGACTCTGATTTTACTAAATAGATTCCACCCTGTTGTTACTAAATATATTCCGATCTGTTGTTACTAAATAAATTCCACTCTGTTTTTAGTAAATAGTTTCCACCCTGTTGTAAGTAAATGGATTCCACTCTGTTGTTACTAAATATAGTCCACTCTGCTGTTACTAAATAAATTCAACTCTGATGTTACTAAATAGATTCCACTCTTATGTTGCTCAACAGATTCCCCTCAGATGTTGATGAAAGATTCCATTGTGATGCCCCTAATTGGAGTGCGAGTTAAGTAACTTCGAATCGAACTTAACAAATCCCACTTTCGATACAGATTGACTCACCCGGATGTTGTTGTTAATCGATTTTACTCTTATCTGCTTTTATATCTTCTGTAGTTTCATAGATTACGGTACCTTTTCATAATTTTGCAAATTAATCTAACACTTTTTCATTTCATATATTCATTTCATTTTATATATAAACTTATCATTGTATCTATGCTTTTGTATATCATGTATAAATCTGTCATTTTACATATAAATCAATCCTTTCATACCTAAATCTGTCATTTTAAATATAAATCTCTCATTTTAACTTTTAAGATTTCATTTTATATTTTAAACTGTTATGTTTAATATGTCTGTAATTTTGATATGTCTGTCATATCAGTGTCATTTCACATTATCAATTATCTTTCAATATTTTACTGCAATTTTATCAGATGTAGATTTCACATACGCGGCTTTGATTCCATAAACCTCTGCTTCATTTAAAATGACACCTTTATGTATAATTCGTTCGCGTCAGCCATAGCTTTATCATCCCATCCGTAACTGTTATTTTATGTATACAACAATATAAATTTCTTATAATATATATCACGAAAATACTGTTCCCAGTATTTATTTATTTATGGCCCTGATATTGGATTGCCACCACGGCAGTGTGGACGGAATTGTGTGTATTTTTGAATCGTCCACACTCCGAACAAGGACAGACATCGGGCAGATTAATGATAAAATTATTGATTGCGGCGTTAAAAACTGTACGCGTATTCATAAAGTTTCTTCAGTTTTTCTTACGGTTAAGTCATATTCAGTCCAAGAATTACTTTCCTTTTGGAAATTTTCACGTGTAGCCTGACACGTGAAATTCAAAATAAGCTAAATTTTTCCTAACTTTAAGAAATATTTAAGTAACTTGATAAAGACGAACCCAGAGGCGGACTGCTCAAGCCTTCGTTCGCCAAACAGCACTTCATAGGATTATATTGTAAGGCAAGGTCATTTAACAGACTGTAAGCTTAAAATAGCCTTGAGCAACCAACGCAGTCAAAAAACGAAGCCGCGAAATTTCAGATTAAATAAAGGGAGATTTTTTTTTCAAGGATAGAATGGAATTCAATAAACTCTGACGTAAATTCAATGAAGATATTCATATATATATAGTATTGAACTGTTCAAAACTTTATTTCGATAAGAAGATAAATGAAAAGATCGAAGAATGATACCACTTAAATGTACAGAGTTTCAAGAGTAATCTAAATATTTGATTAAAAAATGAAAACAAAAATGCGTTTGAATATTCCAGGTATAGTTAAAGAGTACATCCAAATACGTGAAAATAAAAACAATAAACGAAATATCATACATATATCTATATATAGATATAACAATAACTTCGAGGCACATACTATGAAATATAGAATTTAACGAAATTGAATTTTTAATAGATAACACTGTAGGGAATGCTTAACAGTACATACATTACAGGGGAAACAGACGAAACAATAGAACAACATAACAAGTATAGATATACAAATGGATCTGTAATATAATAAATCTGTTGACAAGTTACGAAGATAAAAATAAATGAATCCCATGGAAATAACAATAAAACAAGCCTATACTTATAAATGCAGATTTTAAACAGGTATAAACACACAAACTTAATCACTTCATTTAATTGCTCTTTCTCTACGTCTAAACGACATTGAAAATATAATACCATTGTGATCGTCTTATCACTCAGTCGTGGGCTAGATTTATTCGAGTATAATTTTATATGAAACGTTAAAAAGTATATAATTGCAGTAGTAAAGTTCTAGAGTCTGATTAAAAAAGTAAGAAACTTTAAAATAACTTTTACCCATGTCATTGGTAGAGGAAGCCCATTTAACGTATTAGCTTTGTTCTCATTTTCAAAATGGTCGCCATTGTAACACATTACGTCACTGGGGCAGGTCTTACATGCGTATCCTACGTTAGACTTTATAACCATGACGTTCAGCGCTCATGGCATTACGTCGTCTTGATATTGACGTACAACGTTAGCTACGCATTCTTTCTAAGACAGGCCCCTGGGTCTCGTTTCACAAAACTATCTTAGCTTACCTTGAACGTAACTGTCATGATAACACTATGTTTTACTAGGTCACCCATTTGGTCCAATTAAATTAAATGACAGTTAACCGTCCCTGATAGTGGCAATAATGGGTCCAAAATATGGCATTGACCAACATTGGTATTGATTGTTCTTTGAATGTCGCCATTGATCGGTATTAGGCATTTATCAGTCTAAAATATCGGCATTGATCTAGATTGGCATTTATCGATCTAAATTATCGAGATTGATCAGGATTGACATTGATCGGTCTAGGATATCGGCATTGGTCGACTTAGATATTTTAAGCGTAGACATCCAATCGCCGTCCAGCGGGATTGAACTAAAACACAGTCAAAATCGTCACTGGCCCATTTCTTAAAACATTTGAGATTCGTAAAATTTCCTGCTCGGTTGCCAAATCATATAGATGCCAGAAAAAAAATGTGCAGACTTTCTTTGAAGTAGAATTCGAAATGCCTTTATTATTGGTCAAGTTTTAGTTGATAGATGTCACCCACTTAAAATCAACCCTTACCCATGGTTTACGCCTAGTGCAATAATTTAGTGATAATATAGCCTATATGCTGTCCAAGGCTTACCGACAACAACAGTACTCACAACCTTAGGTTCGAAGCAATCATCAAAAGACAATGATTTTAAGCCAATAGCTACTTGATACTGTTACAGCCATATTAGTTGGGGAGTAAACATATGAAAAAGAGATATAGTTTTAGCTTATAATAAGGCTTGTTCAGGTTTATCAACAAAGTTTATAAACAACCGCAAATCTTTCAGCACAAGCTTTAAACATACATTCGACTTGGATAAAAAAAAAAAAAAAAATGGGGAATTGAGGCCGTACTCACAAGACTCAGGGAGAAGTTAAATATATTTGGCTGCCGACTGTCCTCTGTTTTCATCATACATATCGAAGGTTTGAAATGCCTACATATTTCCGCAAGGATCGTTTCGCTATTGCACAAATTATTTTATATTTACATTCAGCTTGAACAAGTTTCGGTAAACAATTCCAGTTGCACATTATCTCGTTTATTTCCATACGTCTGTATATCTTTACGAAAGACATTCCCATGAACAATATTGGATATCAGCGAGTCCATTGGCTAACCAAGGGGCGCACTACTGATTTTCCTCTTCCCCTGGAGCTGGCTCATTGGCCTCTTCCGGACACGACATATTGTTCATAGCCATTAAAACTAATGTCAGCTCATCGAAATTAATTTTTCCGTCTTTATTTCTGTCACAATTTTTCAGAAGTGTGGCCTTACACTCATCCAAATCCTGAGCATCATAATCCTGTCAATATAAAGCAAACATTAATCAGAACGGATTCTCGATTTAACAAGTTCTCGCCGATATCATAACCGTCCAACACGTATTAAGCTAAGATGTGGGATCCTCACAAAGGTGCGGTATCAGTGTGCCATTTTCTAGACACGTTTTCAGGGTATTCCCCTTTTTGTGGAATTTTGATTGGTCGCGAACAAAGTAGGCCTACAAACAACGTTGACAAATCAAAACATCACAAACTGGGAATCCCCTTGTTACTATGCATTGCTCCATGCGGGTTAACAATAATTCCAGTTAATTTAAATGTTTTGCTTTCGTAGGGAAGATTATAACTGACATATTTGATTGTATAAATATTTGAAAATACAGTTGCTAGAAATTGAAGATGTCAAATAACACCTATAATTTCCATTCCAAGTGTGAAAAAGTAAGTCGGGTTTTTCTCTCAATTTATTTGTTTTCTGTTTTTGATGAGTAACTTGAGGTCGTGCAGATTGGAACTATGATTAAAATGAATCATATTTATAGGTTGTTAAAAAGAAACAGTCTATTGAAATGTGAAATAAATGAATGTATGTTACAATGCAACATCAGCTTTAAAATTGTTGCCATGGCTTCCATGATGCCATATGATATTGTCGTTACCATGGTAATATCCAGTACGATTGTTTCTGTTGTTAACATACGGTTCAAGTATCATCAGCAAGTTGACAAGTGTTTTTGTAATAATAAGGTGGCCACAAATGAAATTGTTGTGTTGTCTTGGTAAGCCGAGACATTTTGTTGATTTAAAACCCAGAATAATGCAGTAATGTGCAAATCTTACAAAATCCCAGCACATATTGCGATACAAATGATTCCAACAAAGAAATCAGAAACCACTGTTATTGTAATGGTAGGGTAATATATAGTGGAGTAGTTCAACAAGTCATCTGTTGAGAAATGTCACACTGTGGATATGAGGCGCTGATTCGTCATTCCACACCATACAAAGGACAGCTTTGGCGGTAGCGTGTTGAGCCCGTAACCCCAAAGCCCCTGGAGCGAATCGCGGGGGAGACAAGCACAGTTTCTATGTTCATTTATTCAAAATATAAAGGATAAATTATAGCTACAAATATTATTAAATGGATAGTCCAGTTTTCAGCAATCTCATTAAACTCAGATTAACAAGGTTACTGTTATTCATTTTCTTGTGGTATATGTAGATCTGGTAAAAAAAACCCTTTCAAAACGGTGTTGATCAGGTGCATTGAAACGATCAAACACAGAGCTGCTACCGATAGCTTGGCAGCGAAATGATATTTCCTGACTCGCCCTGTATTTTGTCGATTTAAAGGAGTGTTTGTTTGATTGGGGTTTGAGCCCTACTTAAGGTTCCTTTGCTTGTCCAATGGGTGAGAAAACCACCCTCGACATGACTTAAAACACACCAAGTCAAAACGCGTCAAGGGCAAGACGCAATACAATTAATACACAATGGACAGGTCAGCTTGGCGTTGAGCTCCAGAGCAACAGGAAGCTGTCTACAAGCCAGCCACACTTTCCAGAGAACAATTAGGCGATGTACTTTATGGATACAATATTACCTGAAGCATTGGAATTGCATTTAACCCACTATATGATTAATTCCAAAATAACGAAAATACCACTATATGATTGTATAATTAAAGGCCATAGCTGTAGAGGACATCAAGACGTAAAGCTTATTTAGAGAAGTGTGTCATTAGATTGATTGCTTGCGCCTTGGAAAACAAATGTTTGCTACTTACGTCATGAACTAATTCCATTAGATCCTTTAAGAATCCATGCAATTCTTCGTTCTCAATGCTCCCATTTCCATCCTTTAACAGAAACCAGTCAATAATTCAATACGGATTTAAAACAAAAAATTCAAATTCCGTATTTTTTCAGGGTTACTTTCGTGGTTGTTTAGAAAACACGATGGTTATGAATAGAACCATTGCGATATAAAGCGGTCTGTGCTGTTGGACAAAAGGGAGATAAACTAGCTGCAGTTGATGTAAAGGGTTTTAAACAAAGCCAAAGATGATTCCGCCCGACGATCCATTGGGTAAATTGCTGTTTTAGTGTAGACTGATTATTACAGTTTAATCAAGCACTGGGACACAACAAAAATAAAATAAAAAATTATCTAAAACAGAATCATTGCAATCTAAATCAAGAATAAGGCTTGAAAGGTAAGAGGATAATGAAAACAAATTAGATTAAGTTGTAAAAGGTAAGAGCTGTGAAAATCTAGATATATATAAGGTAATTGGGCGGTAAAGGTAATTTTGATCAATGCATAGCGACTGAGCCGGGTCAGATATGGAATATAAAATAAATTGCGATTGCAGGGTGAAAGGTAAGACAGATCAATTAATGGTGACTGAGCCGTGAAAAGAAAGATCGTTACAAAAAATACCACTGAGCCGTGAAAAGTGTGACAGATATGGTGATTGAGCCAGGAAAGATTAAGGTGGATCAATAAATGGCGTCTGAGACGTAAAAAGTAAGAAAGATTAAACAGAATGCGATTTATCCATAAAAAGTGTGACAGATATGGTGAAGGTAATACCGATCAATGAATTGCGACTGAACCGTCAAAGGTAAGCCGGCAAAAAAAGCTTTGATTCCTTACAGATTATAGGTATATATATATAAAATTGGGAATGAGCTGTGACGAGTTGTTAGGTAAGCTTACTGCGACATGAATATAGAATATGGATAAATAAATTGCAACTGAGCCGTCAAAAGTAAGCCGGTAAAAAAGCATTGATTCGTGACAGGCTATAGATTAATATGAAAAATTGTGAGTGAGCTATGAAGAGTTGATAGGTATGGTGATTGGGATGTGAATATAGACTATGGATCCCTAAATTGCTACTGAGCCGTCAAAGGTAAGATGGTCAACAAAAAGTATTGAGTTAGTACTGGCATGGTTAAAACAATGCGATTGGGCTGTGCAATACGTGGTAGATATGGTGAATGGGCCGTGAATGTAATATTGGTCAATACATGGCGACTGAGCGGTGAAAAGGTAAAAGTAATCGATAGATGAAGACAGAGCTGTGAGGGGTTAAATGGAATAATCCCGGAGTATAGATACTTACCCTGTCATAGAGTTTAAATACACGGACAATGTCATCTTTCGTGATTCGGTTTCTGCCCTGTAATTATATATATAAAAAATCCTAAATAAAGCGTTTTTTGTTCAAATTTGTTTCTTTGATTGTTCACTATATGTTAATTATTTGTCTACTTTGCATTGGCCGTAAACGTTGGTTAACTAGAAAAGAACCTTTTTCACTCTATCTTGCGATTTCCATAGTTAGAAGCAAATTTGCTTTCTTATGTCCAAATGACGACCTTTGATCTATTTTTAGGGCAACAGACCTAATCTTTCACAATTAAAATTGTACAGACTGCACCCGCACAGGAAAACATAGCAATGATTGATTTATTGTGTCTTTATTTAAAGAAAGTGAATATTAATAGTGTTTTAGTTATTTTGGGATAACACTTTCATAGTTTTTAATTGCAAGTGCAATACGGATGTTTGTCTTTGAAAAAAACGTAATAAATATAATAAATTTAAGTCGAAAAAAAGTTATCTTTCTCTTTAAGTACACCGTTTAACCCGAATCAAATAGAGGAACAAACATAACACCAGAGGCTCAAAGAGACTTACAGTCAAGCTCAGTAGGGCTTACTAGTGTACTGGTCTTTTTGGCTTTTGATTTTGTCTCGTACATTTATTGATTCGTGGATTGCAATTTTTTTTTATAGGTGTGACATCTGTTCGCGAACAATAAAATGTACCAGTGAATTTCTTTTTTTTCTTATGCTTTCATAACAGTATCACAATACAGCTCGTATACTATTTATAATCTATCTGGTATAGGAACTAGCTCGAAACGATGGATCACACAAAGAAAATATAAACATACACAAGAAAAAATATAACAATTTACCTTAAATATAGGTCTGCAGAGAAAGTTCTCCCGTACTGGCAGGAGTCTGAAAATAATTTAACAACAAATTTAACTCAGTTTTATTATAACGATGAAGAGTGATAATTATTTTTTTAAAAAGTAAGAAAATGTACAAATTTTGTTTTTACTGAGTTTTGTTCAGGTAAGTTTAACATAATTTTGATCCGTATTTAGGGCAATGCGATAAAAGAGGAGTGGTTGGGAGGCTGGGGGGCGGGGTGGGGGGGGGGGGGGGGGCATTT
>JARFOD010077496.1:0-20411 GCA_031763545.1 Mopalia muscosa
TGTGGTTCAACAGCAGGCTTTACCCTATATGCTGTCAGTTTTGGGAATTATATATGGCACACGAATAGGCCTACTGGGGTCGCCGGCTTCCCCGGGGTTCGTGTCCATCAAGATTATTCATCTTCCAACTTTTGCCATAGTGGGGAAAGTTTAACACATGGAAAGCTCAAATATCGCTTCTTATACTTTTAGCTCCGAAACCAACTCTGGCAATTTGGGGAAAGAAAAGCTCTATACTTCAATGCAGCTTTCTAGATTTTCGGCTCACATTTTAAGCTAAGAAGGGTTCTTATCCCTTTAGACAATTCATCTTATAGCTTTTGGTGCGAAAAGCGGAAACATGGAAAGCCCAAAGATCGTTTATAACCTTTGAGACAAACTTTGCATAACTGGAAAAGAAAAGCTCTATATACAACTGTTCCAGATTTATTGATTATTAATCATCGTATACAGAATCTTATATTCCACCTCTACTATATGACATGCATATAGCTAAAGAGGTTTATGTTGCACTGATACATCAGCTACATGTAATTATAGACGACGTTTTGTCCTTTTATGACAATGGAAAGAAGTTGGCGACACAGATCCTAAACGGCTTGTGGCAGTTGTTAAGTTTACACGAGGAGTGTCCCGTTCATAACTCTTACGGAAGAACTATCATTGACTATATTTCACGTTGTCCTTTTATTAATACCTCGTGGGTGAAAGTAAAACGAACACCTAAATGAATTAGGAAAATCGGAAAACAGCCTCGCGAGTTTGTGTCTCGATCCATGAGATGACAAAACTGTCGAGAAATGAAATGGTGTGTTATTTTGTTTAAACCTCGAGAAATGACAGATATTTTTTTGCTTGAAATAATCTTTCCAGAAACCTACGACTTAATTTCTTTAGGAGACCAATTTGGTGCTTTCCGAGATTGTTTTCGGTTTTTGTTTTTCTCTATTTGGTGATCAAACCTAATTATAAAAACACCGAAAACAGTCCACTGTATGCACTGAAACAAATATCCCTATAACATGATAAGGAAAAAGTTAAGGAATATACAATGAATTAAGCACCAGCGGAATATTCCATAAGTTTTTTTTACAGTGTGTGACATAGTCAGCGGCTGCACTTGTTTCCTTATAATTGGTCTCGTTTCGACTTTCAGCGCGCACTGATACTGTTCTCATCACAGCGTGGACGGACCGTAGCCGCATGTATATGTTGTTTTTTCGTATTATATAACCGCGTGTATACATAATTAAAAAACATAAAATTGCAAGTTATATGCCTATATCCACCCAGTCGAGGATCGAGTCTTCATTTAACCAAAATTTGAAAAATGATAGCCATTGCTGGCACACCATTGTATAAGTGAAATAACCCGAAAAGGGCTATAGGCCCACAATATTAAATCCTAATTAAACAAAATAAAACCAGTTTTCATTGTTTTTGAAGCAGGTTTGGTTATTACCTGTTCAATTAACATTGTCTATACGCTATGATGTTTTAAACCACCCACTTTTACCCAACAAATGATGCTGAATTTATCAAGTGTACAATGTTCACTACCCCCTCTCTTCCCAAAGTAGTAACTGAACTTTCAAATTTGGAAATCTTTACATTTCTGACAAATTGACAAGATGGATAGGTTATCTTTTGGTTATAGAGAGTTTGAGTGATAACATTGGTACTATCTCAATAGAAACCATGCAGGAGATGCTTTAAAAAAAATTTTTAGCGTGTATATTTTTGTCATTTGTCGAATATCGGTCTACATCGTAGAGATATAAGAAGGAAATTGTTTTTTTCTAAATTTGCCAGTTTTTTTTTACTTATAAACTCTTTTTTTGACAAGAAAGTGTCACCTTTAGTCAGACATATCTATCCTTGCTTCATGGACCGGTTTCACTCCGGACCATATATACTGCAGTAGACGTGTTGCCCTTCGTGGAGAAGGAGAAAAACAGCAACAATTACATAAAGTTATTCGGTGCATTTTAAATTAATTTTTGATAGGGCCAATTCTTTTCTTAATAAGGTCTAGATTTATTCCACACGCGTTAAGTTTTTGTGCGATTTGCCTACAGGCAGTAGACCTACACGAGCTGCATGGCCTTTATAAAGTCGAAATGCTAATTTATAAGCATTCTAGTTCCTGATCTTACGTCTATTTATTTAGCAATTAAATATGCACATACCCGGTACTATGTATTTATTAAACACACATTCAAAAAGCGTAGCATATAATGGCCTACTTTTACAGGTGAACCCAATATCAATATTTAAATGAACATTATTAACATAGTATAACTATATTACACATTAAAAATATATAGACCTAAATGGCGTATTTACTCGAGACAATACATAGGCGGGGGTTGGGTAGGTTTTTTAAAATAATTTTTTGTATATAAAATCAAACCGAAGTTGTATGTCAGCAACGCTACTAAAATATAGATGCCTAAGGCACGTAGTACTAATTGAGCATTAATTATGATAATATGGCCCTACAGGCACTTCATATAGCCTGCCTTGAAGGCCTTATTGAATATTAGTTCGAAAAGTAGAATAATCTGAAATAATCTTTTTTATTTTTATTATTTAAATGAATTTCACAAATTTGAATACGGGAAAAAGTGATTTCAAAATTGTACAAAATCAATAAGTTTGTTATATGTGTAAAACTGGCGTACAGCCAGTGGTCCAATTTAAAAATATTATAAAAAAAAATAATTAGGTCGAGCCTGTATATATTCGCTTTTCTTAAAAAAAAAAAAGGGCTATAAGTTAATACATAAACACGAACACTCTGGCAAAAAGCTACAGACCGCTCTAGTGTATATATAAAAAAGCTGCAAACAATAATTTTAAATATATATTTTTTTATTTTGCCTGCAGACAGGTTGAATTTGAGAGGGCCCTTAAAATTGCCCCTGTCACCGCCGTGTGTCTCGGAATGTGAAGCCGGGGGCTGCCATGCGCAGAGCAATTATCACTGTACACAGCGAGGATCATTCGAGGTGACAACACAACAAGCGACGGTTCACCAATAGCTCTTGTCCAGCAGTGTTTTAAGTGTTTACTGTAGTAATCGCCAATGACTGGACTTTTAAAAGTTTATTTTAACTGTCTCGATCAGAATGAGTTTTACAGGTTTTACAGACTGGTGTGAGATTAACGATTTAAATTACCCCCTGTTTTATCCGACTGAGATTGAAAATTATCGGAGCGAGTGATTACGTTGAGTTAGGGGTAAAAACTTTAGCATGGCAGACAGCGACAAGGAGCGTGGGGAAGAAAGTTTATACGTTAATGTGGAGTCTGTTAGTCAGGTAGACAAGCCGGCTGATTCTGTGGACGACAGACAGACAATGTCTACAAATAAATCCGTGCCAACATTGGCGGAGTTGATGTCGCTGTTGGAAGGTCCGTCATCAGAGTCATCCAGTGAAAGGGAAGAAGCCGAGGTAGCGACTGACCGGCCTACACGAGGGATACGCTCCCTTCAGGTGGTTTTGAAAGGCGGTGGCCCCTGGGGATTTACTCTGTGTGGAGGGGACGATCTGCGATCACCACTGCGTGTTGCCGAGGTAAGGTCATTTAGATATCGATAAGCAGGTAATTCATGCATTCAGTGTAAATACGGTCGTCTTGACTTTAATAAACGAGTTGACACCGATTAGCCAATGATACATTGTAAAATAGTTCTCATTGACATACTATATCTGTATTTACCGTACGGATTATATTGGTAGCTTACCAGTAGGCCCTATTTAATAAGCTTGTAAACACAACTTATAAATTGGAGGTCAATCATGAATGTCCCACCAACTAATAGAGTTAGCATCATTGTTTAAATAGGCTAAGGAACCTCTAGGCTAAACAAATTAGTCCTTAATTTGTCACATCTAGATGTGTAAGTTGTTACTGACTAACTGTATAGGCCTACAGGTTCATTTACAGGTATTTCACATTAGCCTATAACTTAAGTGATTTGTTTGTAAGGACTAAAGGTAAAAACATACTCCTGTATTGGGATGTTTTCAGTTCAACACATATTATTTTACCACAACTATTTTACATTGATTAAGATGGAACAGCTTTACTTGTCAGTTGACTGTAATCCTGTGATTTTGTTATAATTAACGTTTTGCCCGTGTGAGAATCTTTGACAGGTAGGCCACATCACTGACATTGTCATTGCAGCACACATTAGTGAATTACATGTGTAACATAATTTTACATTAATTGACTTGGGGAATCTGTCTCAAGCTATGGCAAAGTAGCACACATTCTGTTTTTGGTGACATAATCCTTGGTTGTCCTGTGTCTAAGTTACTGTGCATATTACAATCAGAATGACATTGTATAACAGTCTCAAGGATAATGGGTGAACCTCAAAATGAAAAATAATGAGTAATACAGGAGTTAATCAATACCAAACCTTATTAGTTAAAAATGATTAACCCATTTTGATGCACTTCATTCCAGTTTTACCAAAATAATGAAAATACTATTATATTTGATGTGTTTAAGCAGTTGTCTGGGAATTACACTTGGTGACCTCCAAACCACCAAATACACATTTTAGGTCATAGGCACCTGTAAAATCACAGGTGTTTTATGTTATATAAATTTTAACTTATCTCATCAGTAGTTAAGTCTGTTTGTAGACCCACAAGTTGATATCACTTATTGGAAGACTTGGTTTCTGTTAAAGCGCAGAACGTGTATACATTACAACAGCATTAAATCAAACAACTTGAACTTAATATCCAGTTTTGGCTGGTTAGTAAATGTTATTTAAAAAATATATATGTATCATGACATCATATGTCCAAACATTAGAAATTAAGAAGTGTAAACTATAATATCAACAAGATTTCTATGCACAATCTAGAGAACAAGTTCATTTGCTTTTTTGCTTGATTGCTAGGGGCCTGTAGCCGTGGCTTAGTGGTTATTTAGCATTTCCAATTAATTACCATTACCTGTAGACCTTAAGGTATATGACTTGGCCACACAATGTTCGTCAATTGCACCAGTGGTTTTACACTGGTTTGTCTCAATTTTCCTTTGTATTAAAGCAAGTGACAATGTGAAATGAACAATCTGTCAGTCCTCATTTCGGATTTGTAAGCTTATACCCTTGAGAACAATGTTAAACCCCAATTGAACAACACAAAAAATAACATTTCTCAACATTATAAGCTTATTCAACAATAAATTGACTTGTAAAAGTCACTTCAACATAAGAAAAATTCTCAAAGCTTAAGGACCAGTGTATTAAACAGTTCAAAACACTGCTTAAAAGGAAGACTCTTTTTATGTGATGATGAGTGCTTAAACTTTATCCATTCCTGACTTATAATTGTTGTAATAATTTTTGGGTTAACACATATATTACTATAAATTTCGATTCTACAAACGAGCTATCAGACTTAGTTCATGTTCAGGTAGGCTAAAACAAACAAACCTACTTTTTATCAAATATCAGTTACTTCCTGTTTTAGTATCCATAACAAATACTGTCCAGATCAAATATCCTCTAAATTGATTTCTTCTTCAACCAGTCACTTGGCCCATATCTATGTACAGTCTTTCTTCATTAGACATTTGTCACGAACAGACATTCATGCTCACACCAGGAGAACACCAGGCCTTGATTTTTTTAGACCATATTAAAGAACAAATATGATTTTTTATTTTAATAAATTTAAAGGACTCTTAGAAACATTGCCCGTTACTACATTTTTCAAGCATAATGCTGCATAAATTGAAATCCTATTGTACTGATTTAGCTTCCTGTGAAAATATAATTAAAGAATAATCAGTTTTTTAAAACCAATTTATTATCCTAATTTTTTAAAAGAACAATTAATCAAACATTTTACCTCAATTTGTTGACAAATTGTTGTCCAAAATCTAATGGGATATAATAAGCCCCTCAGGGTTTCTTATGTCATGTATCAAATTCACCCAAATACTAAAAAAAAAAAACAGGCTTATATTATATAACAGGTAAAAAAAGAGGTAGATGAGAGGTTGGCTATGTAGTGTCACTGAACAATAGTGGTTGATAATACAGGTAGATGAGAGGTTGGCTATGTAGTGTCACTGAACAGTAGTGGTTGATAATACACGTAGATGAGAGGTTGGCTATGTAGTGTCACTGAATAGTTGTGGTTGATAATAAAGGTAGACGAGGGGTTGGCTGTGTAGTGTCACTGAACAGTAGTGGTTAATAATACAGGTAAATGAGAGGTTGGCTTTGTAGTGTCACTGAACAGTAGTGGTTAATAATACAGGTAGATGAGAGGTTGGCTTTGTAGTGTCACTGACCTGTAGTGGTTGATAATACAGGTTGATGATAGGTTGGCTATGTAGTGTCACTGAACACTAGTGGTTGATAATATAGGTTGATGAGAGGTTGACTGTGTAGTGTCACTGAACAGTAGTGGTTAATGATACAGGTAGATGAGAGGTTGGCTTTGTAGTGTCACTGACCAGTAGTGGTTGATAATACAGGTTGATGAGAGGTTGGCTGTGTAGTGTCACTGAACAGTAGTGGTTAATAATACAGGTAGATGAGAGGTTGGCTTTGTAGTGTCACTGACCAGTAGTGGTTGATAATACAGGTTGATGATAGGTTGGCTATGTAGTGTCACTGACCAGTAGTGGTTGATAATACAGGTAGATGAGAGGCTGGCTTTGTAGTGTCACTGAACAGTAGTGGTTGATAATACAGGTAGAAGAGAGGTTGGCTATGTAGTGTCACTGAACAGTAGTGGTTGATAATACAGGTAGATGAGAGGTCGCCTGTGTAGTGTCACTGAACAGTAGTGGTTGATAATACAGGTAGAAGAGAGGTTGGCTATGTAGTGTCACTGAACATTAGTGGTTGATAATACAGGTAGATGAGAGGTTGGCTATGTAGTGTCACTGAACAGTAGTGGTTGATAATACAGGTAGAACAGAGGTTGGCTATGTAGTGTCACTGAACACTAGTGGTTGATAATACAGGTTGATGAGAGGTTGGCTGTGTAGTGTCACTGAACAGTAGTGGTTGATAATACAGGTAGAAGAGAGGTTGGCTTTGTAGTGTCACTGACCAGTAGTGGTTGATAATACAGGTAGATGATAGGTTGGCTATGTAGTGTCACTGAACATTAGTGGTTGATATTACAGGTAGATGAGAGGTTGGCTGTGTAATGTCACTGACCAGTAGTGGTTGATAATACAGGTTGATGAGAGGTTGATTTTGTTGTGTGGTTGTTATTATCATGCTAAATCCATGAAGTAGTCACTGCACTCATTTTGCCACCTGTTGTATAAACATGTCAATGTACAATACCTAATTGGTTTCATTTAAATAGTGACAAACTAAATATATTTTATTTGTGAGATCCTCATTTCAGCTGTCTGGCACATGTGCAAAATGTCACTTCATAGTACATATATATCTAGAAATTTAAAAAAAAATCTAACACTAATTTAATGTTTTTCTTGCCAAAAAAAAAAAAGATCTTTTAACATGCTCTAGTTATGGTAACAACAAGTTTATTGCATATGGCTATTATATTGAAAATAGATTCAAGGTACTCGCTGCAAGGAAAGCATGTGTAAGTCTACCTGCTCTGATGTACAGGTCTTATTGTCCACGTTTTTAAAAATAAAAAATGGAGAAGCAAATGAAATATTAATTGATATCTATTTAAAGTTGTTAACTATTGTTGTAGCCTCAGGGAAGTAAGTCCACTTTATTTTTGTTTGCTCTGGAATTTAAGATTAATTCATGTAAAAATGTTTGATAATCAATTATTGAACAGGCTAACGTATCATTTTGGTTGTCTCAACGAGTGTGAATAAATTACCATAGTTATTAGTTGCTCCTGTCAATGAAAACAGGTGTCCTGTACTTAGATTAAATGTAAGCTGATCAACAGAAGCATTTTATCTCATTGTTTTTTAGGGTTTATTTTAATTGGCTTTGTTAATTAAGATTTAAGTACATTAGAGATATTAGAAGGGTACTACCTTTTACTCTCAATTTATATTTGTTTATAATCCTGCCCCTATGTACCAGTCCGTTTATCCACCATCAGGTATATGAGTGAGTCACATGATGTGGCTCCAGCAATCATGAGGGTGTTTTTTACAAGCTGCCATCTCCATTTTCCACTGTAATTAGGCAAGGAACAGTGTGAAATAGAATATCTGTCCTACAAGTGAAATACGCTTGAGTGTGACTTTAAACCATTAGTTCCACTGAAGATTTTAACATAATACACAAGTATTGTAATTCCGAAAAACGATAACTCCATATTTTGAGTCAAAATGAAGTTATCGTTTTTCGGAATTACACTACTTGTGCATTATGTGACTTAAAACCACAAACAAACAAACACACAAGCAGACAATCTATTTGTTTAAATTAAATTAGCTAACATATTCAATTATGGTTAACTTGTATATTAGCTCAGTTGGTAGAGTGTTGGGCCTGTAACCCAAAGGTCCCAATTCGATTTCTGGTGGAGGCAAGCAAATTTTTCTCTCTTCGTTTATTCAAAATAAATATGATCTTTATTTACTATAAAAAGGGCTCAATATCTTCTATGGGTAAAAAAAAATACACTACATAAATTACAAATATTTCAGTCCAAACAAATATAAAAATAAATGCAACTAATATAAAGTTACATAAAATCATAGTAATTTAAACTAAATGCATTATTACGATATAAAAATACGTTTATTTTTGAAAATTTTCAAATGTTCTTTTCGCTAAATAAAATATAATTTTTATATGATTTGAAAAAAAAAGACCTCAATCACTATTTTTACACATGCAAGCAGACTTTTAAAATATATTATTAACCGTAAATCACCTCAAATACGTCCGTCAGATAATTATTTTGGAAGCTATTCAAAAGACGTTGATATTGTGTCTGAGACAGAAAATGAATTTTTTATTTGGAAAGCATCAATATTTGTCAGAAAACATAAATTTGTTCTATTACATGCTGTATTATAGTCACAGCAAGCAAAAAGTTGGGATTTGTTATGGACGAAATTTGAAGTGATTTAGGTACCAAAAAAAAGAGCTACATAAAACACAATAATTTTCATGATATAGCTAAACTATCATTGTTTACAAGCTTTATAATATGTAAAAAAAATATGCATATTTTTAAACTAAATATTTTTGTTAACATGATTTAGAAAAGATATATTTACAATCACAGTTTTTACAGACACAAAATTGATTTTGGATAATTGTAGAAACAGTTTTTCATGTCTTTTTTAAAAACTATTTTGTTATGAGTGGAAGATGAACTTTACTGAAGATATTTTTGTTTACCTTTGGATTAAACATAATTTTCTAGTCACTTGAATGATAGGAGATTTTAAATCTCTATTGAGGACAACAGAATATGTGATACAGAACCAGGTTCAGAGAATATGTAATAAATGACCAGATTAGGAGAATACATGATACAAGGCCAGATTTATAGAATGTGATACAGGGCCAGATTCAGAGAATATGTGATACTGGACCAGATTCAGAGAATACATGATACAAGGCCAGATTTATAGAATGTGATACAGGGCCAGATTCAGAGATTATGTGATACTGGACCAGATTCAGAGAATATGTGATACAGGGACAGATTCAGAGTATATGTGATACAGGGACAGATCCAGAGAATATGTGATACAGGGCCAGATTCCGAGAATATGTGATACAGGGCCGGATTCAGATTATACATGATACACGGCCAAATTTATAGAATGTGGCACAGGGCCAGATTCTTAGAATATGTGATACAGGACCAGATTCAGAGAATACATGATTCAGTCAGATGTATAGAGTGTGTGATATTGGGTCAGATGTATAGAATGTGTCATATTGGGTCAGATGTATAGAATGTGTGATATTGGGTCAGATGTATAGAATGTGATATTGGGTCAGATGTATAGAATGAGATATTGGGTCAGATGTATAGAATGTGATATTGGGTCAGATGTATAGAATGTGATATTGGGTCAGATGTATAGAATGTGTGATATTGGGTCAGATGTATAGAATGTGTCATATTGGGTCAGATGTATAGAATGTGTTATATTGGGTCACATGTACAGAAATCAATATGAGATACAGGACCAGATGTATAGAATGTGTGATATTGGATCAGATGAATAGAATGTGTGATATTGGGTCAGATGTACAGAAATCAATATGAAATACAGGACCAGACGTTTAGAATGTGTGATATTGGGTCAGGTGTTTCAATAGCCTGTGAGATAACACTACCAAAAAAACAATGTCATACAGGTGATTGGCAGCCAAAACTTTAGGGCTTTGCTGCAAGTTACTAACTTGCATAATTTGGTCTATACTCATTTTAATGCTTGTGTCTATTAAAACTTTAAAAATTAATGTCATTTGAAACAAGAAAACCTAACAGTTCTCTGGAAGGACTTGAACCCTGGTTGAATTAGAAGAGTGTGGGTAGAGTGAAGGTTAAATGTGATAGAATAGACCCATTATTTCAATCAGCTCCTCAGATTTTGTAACTTAGGGAATGGGAACAAGCTAGAAATATTCAGATTTGTCTCTTGTTTTGAATGACAGATAACATTGTTTGTGTTGTTAGCAGTTAACAGTGATCTGGCTGTCTTTTGTGGGGATAGTGTTAAAGATTCCTTCATGTGATGTAAGGTGACCTTGTTCTTCAGGGGGATTGGGAACAAGGCTTCTGGTATTATTGGGTGTTCCCCAGAAATCTACAGGAATCTAGGCCATGTATTGTCACTTCAAATCTGCCTTCTCACATTGAATAAATTCTCACAAGATGCAGGGCAAATTTCTTACACATGAAGGCCTCTTTTTGGAAGATAAATTTGAATTGACACTTGAGACCCAATGTGGTAATTTCAGCAGGTATCTTCCTGTTGCCCTGTTGCTCTTCATGCTAAATGGTAACACAAGCCGATCTCTTTTGTTGGGGCCTCTTTTTTAGGAGAGTCCGCAAAACTAAAACTTTGTACACCAGTGGTGCAGCAAAAACAGTCTAATTCCTGTCGCTGTTAACAAACTCTTAAGTTATTATACTATTAAAACCAGTAGGTACACCATAAAAAAATACTAGTCATCTCTAGAGACCATTAGCGAGTCCTGAAACATCCAAGCTGGTCACTATAGGGGCTACTGACCATGCACGATAAATGGTCTCCATGTCGCAAGGACAAACCATCACTTTGGTAAAAGTTCTTTTATTTTAAATAGAGATCGGAGTTGTATTCTGGTAGTTGGACAGACGTAAACCTACCTGGATGGTGGTCCTTAATACTGGTGAGGTTTACTGTTTCTGGACGCTCTATTATGATGTATATATGTAAAGAGATCAATAATTGCTTAATATGTGGTGAACAAATAGTTTCAAGTAGGCCTTTATTTGAATGAATGTGGGTGATATCTGCTGTATACCAGGCATGTCCTTCCTCTCAATTGACAATCTTCATTACCAAATACTTAAGTTAGTTTTGCGTTTGTTCCCCCACAGCCATTGTGTTAGTCTGACACCTAGATTTCAATACACATTCATCACACATTCAATAATCATGACACCTAGAGAAAAGGGCAATCGTTCAAAATTTTGTTAATTGTTCATATTCCCTAAACGAAATATGTATTGACATATGTTATCATATTTGCCTTATTGCTTACAAAGTTAAATCAATAAATATCTGTTCAAATGTAGTTTATTTATTTTTTTATTCAACATTAGTCAGCATTAATAAATCTCATGTGGACTGCATGTGACACATACAGTGGATGGGTGGTGTATTAGACCCGGTGTCCTGATACAATGGAGGGGTGGTGTATTAGACCTGGTGTCCTCATACAGTGGAAGGGTCGTGTATTGGGTCTGATGTCCTCATACAGTGTATGGGAGGTGAATTAGATCAGGTGTCCTCATACAGTGGATGTGTGGTGTATTAGGTCTGATGTCCCCATACAGTGGATGGGGGGTGTATTGTACCTGGTCTGCTCATACAGTGTATGGAAGGTGAATTAGATCAGGTGTCCTCATTCAGTGGATGGATGCTGTATTGGCCCAAGTGGCCTCTTATAGTGGATGGACGGTGTATTGGGTCTGGTGTCCTCATACAGTGTATGGGTGGTGTATTGGTCCGAGTGTCCTCTTACAGTGGATAGATGGTGTATTGGTCCGAGTGTCCTCTTATAGTGGATGGACGGTGCATTGGGTCTGGTGTCCTCATACAGTGTATGGGTGGTGTATTGGTCCGAGTGTCTTCTTACAGTGGATAGATGGTGTATTGGTCCGAGTGTCCTCATACAGTGAATGGGTGGTGTATTGGGTCTGGTGTCGTCACATAGTGGATGGGTGGTGTATTGGTCGAAGTGTCCTCTTACAGTGGATGGGTGGTGTATTGGTCCAAGTGTTCTCTTACAGTGGATGGGTGGTGTATTGGTCCGAGTGTCCTCTTACAGTGGATGGGTGGTGTATTGGTCCGAGTGTCCTCTTACAGTGGATGGGTGGTGTATTGCACCTGGTGTCATCATGAAGTGGATAGATGGTGTATTGGTCCAAGTGTTCTCTTACAGTGGATGGGTGGTGTATTGGACCTGGTGTCATCATGAAGTGGATAGATGGTGTATTGGTCTGAATGTCCTCTTACAGTGGATAGATGGTGTATTGGTCCGAGATGTCCTCATACAGTGGATGGGTGGTGTATTGGGTCTGGTGTCCTCATACAGTGGATGGATGGTGTATTGGTCTGAGTGTCATCATATAGTGGATGTGTGTTGTATTGGTCCGAGTGTCCTCATACAGTGTATAGATGGTGTATTGGTCCGAGTGTCCTCTTACAGTGGATGTTTGTTGTATTGGTCCGAGTCTCCTCATACAGTGGATGGATGTTGTATTGGTCCGAGTGTCCTCTTACAGTGGATGTTTGTTGTATTGGTCCGAGTGTCCTCATACAGTGGATGGATGGTGTATTGGGCCTGGTGTCTTCATAAAATGGATTGTTTTTGTGTTGAACCGGGTGTCCTCTCACAGAGGATGGGTGGTGTATTACATCAGGTGTCATCATACAGTGGTTGGGTGGTGTATTGGACTGGATGTCTCACAGATCATGGGGAGTGTGTTAACGCCAAAGATGTAATTGATTGGTGTGAGAGGTAGCATGCAATGCCATGCGTCACATTGCTCAGTGGTTGGTTGATTCAGTAGACGTGTTTCAAACCTGGTTGTTTCAGTTGACTCAGTAGGTGATAATCCGGGTTTTGTGGAGGAGATTGAATCTTACACGTTCAGCTTTAGGAGCGGATATAACTGTGGCAGGTAGAGCTGTGGGATTATGTCAATAGAAAGAAACCCCAACGCCCTCCACTTGGCCTTTACCCTTTACCTTCATCTGACAGGTATTGTAGGAGTTTAGTAATAGCATGTGCTTCTTACTTACGCAAGTGGCATGTGTAAAAAAACAATTGTACATGCCTGCCCATTTAGCAACATTTCACAATTGGCTCTATCTTCCTACTCCTACAAGTATCTTGGTTATAAATGTGGCTTTGGGGATTTTGTTGTTGCTATACTAGTGGGTGCTGGTTTTGAATATAAACTGCATTCCATCTATTGGGTCAGATCTTTCCTTTGTCTTGGGTAATTAGGCAGGAGCAGTGTGAAGTGGACAAATGTCATCATGTAAGTAAAATACCCTTGAGTTAGACATAAAACCCCAATCAAGCAAACCAACAAACAAACAAATTCAGTGTTAGAAGGCGGAGACAGAGTTATTTCTACACAGTACCAGACTGTATCAATCAGACTTGCCCAGTTATATTAAGGTTGTTCTTGATGGATAGGTTTTGTTTATTAAAATGCAAGGTCATGATTCTGATACTCTGTCTCGTTTTTATTAGGATTATTTTATCCGATTATATCTCACATTGCTTAATATGAAACATTTTACATACATATTCAGTGCATGCTCGAACATGCTTTTTTAGGAGACAATACCTTTGTAGCTGCTTCTGTTTTTGTCATGCATTTAGAGTAGGTATAGTAGGAGATACTTTAAGATTAGCCCTGTGAGGGATCGGGTGGGCCTTGGCCCTGCAGAATACTCCCTCGGCTTCCTCGGTCGATCGTAAGAGCCGAGAAAAGAGGTTGCTCTCTGTTGCCCTGATGTTCGCAGAGCTAAAGTGTAACACGAAGCAGATTTATTCATGTCCGTCATCATATAAGTGAAATACCCTTGAGTACTACGTTAAACACCAATCAAACAAACAAACCTTAAGATTATACGTTATATAAGATTCCAAATTGTCCACTGTTTATGAAGAAGCATATTAATGTCATAACTGATGGATTTGTGAATTAACGTTGCTTTAAGGAGTGAGAATGTCCAGCCATCATTTGGACATCCTGAATTTAACAATTGTCTCATTTGAAAACACTGTTTTAAGAAGATTTAACATGCAAGAGAAAGGAAAACTAAAAAAATAAAAAAAATAATGAAATTTGACATTTAGTTACTTTAAAAAGTGAAACAAAATGATCATTGTGTACACCATACTTTTGATTTCTGGTTAAGTCCTTTGAACTATCCATGTCAGAATTAAGGAAACACTCTTATTGTAAACCAAAACAATGTTCTAAATAAACAGACAGTGGTTCTGAGAATAAGGGAATAACATACTTGTTTGATTTATTACCAGAGTAGAAGAATTGCAAGCCAGGTTAGTGCAGTAGACTTGAGAAATGTAGAAACATTAGTATGATAGTGTCTTTCTTTGGTTAATAAGTCCCCTCGTATGACACGCTTTGTATGCCATATGGAATTGACATGTGAAAACAGTTTTGTAGCGGCCAGGTATGTGTTGTTGTACATTCACAGGCTGCCTCTGTCCTGTTGGATTTTAAACTCAAACATCTGTAATAATAAGTTGACCTCCCCTGAACATATGGTGGTCTTACAATGGTGGACAACTAGCCAGTGGAAAAATGACCACAATCCTCTCAGCTGGAAAAAAACTCTTGACCGATAAAGTTAACATGTACATGGAATTTGACTTATTGTTGAATGCAAGTAACTTTTTCTTTGTGGTTTTAGTAGTCCTATTTTTTATGTGTTCAGTTTCACGCTTGATTGGGAACTTAATCAGGCTTGTCATTGAAAGTTGACAATTGTGAAGTATAAGGACTGAAGAATTTTAGTTCTTCTTATGTAAATTTTGTTTTCAGGCTTATTTGTGTAGCTCAAGAATTCAGAACAATCTGCAAATATGCATTGTTAGCATAATGACCATAGCTATTCCTTCAACAATCAAATTCAAATTATATCATAGCATAATGAAAGTCTGTAAATCTGTGGTCTCATTTTCGTTAAAATTTTTGGTTAAGCTTTACTTTTCTTATAAAGCAAATATTTATGTATTTATATATGTATCTGTTTTGCACCTGATTTAACGATGGTTTGCTCCCCTGATGTTACATTGACAATTAGAAGTAAACAGGGGAGCTCACTCTGTCCTCCATACTGTGTAACTGTCTAACTTATAAGCCTCATGAATGGCCATTGGTTCTTCACATCAGTGAGATATGTATTCATAGTTTATGTTTAGGGCTTAAATCAAAGGTGGTTAAATTGTGCTTATAATTATAACTACGATGCAGCATGTTTACTGTCAAAAGAAATCCAAAATCACTTTCATTTTATCATTCTGGTTAGTCATATTCTGTTATTTCAATATATGCATCCACGTTCCATGTGTTGACTTGTGCCAGTTGTTCAATGCTATTTCTTCTGTGCATTCTTGTTAATTTGACATTGTTTGTCTTTAAAATGAACTGGTGTGGAATTAGTCTTAACATCATTATCAGGCACTGGACAGTCTGTCTTTCTACAAAAATAAAATTGGTATCAGTTTTATTTGGACACAGCACTGCTGAGCACAGAACCATAGTCATTTGGTGTGAAATGTTTAGCATACTGTGAGAAGGTGTTGGTGTGGAGCTAGATGATAGGTGATTGAAAATCTCTAATCTCATTGATTAACAATAGCCTTGACACCTGTATGCCTTTCCCCTCAGGGCTCTGATTAATTCACCCTAATACCTGTGAGTCGGCATACTACAGGCATGCCAGCAAACCTAGCATTGTTGACAGGTAACAAAAAACAGAGCTAAGATTATCCCCTCTGTCTAATGGCTGCAGCACAGGGGGGATTTGCTGTCCTTTTCTTTACCTGATTTGTAGATCAGCAGATCATCTGATTGAGTTTCTTGTTGACCTCCAAACACCAGGCACCTGTCAATTTACACTGCCATTCTTATACTCCATAATCTCCTTAACAATTGTCATATCTATGACAAAGAGGCTTAGCTAATCAGCTCAACCTGTATGTTCTAAATGAGTATTGACGTACAAAATAAATGTGTGAAACTGGACAATACATAGGAAGTATTTGCTCTATAGTTGTTTTAATTGAATACAGGATAACTCACGAATAATTATATGTATAAGTAATGGGTGGGTGGTCGGAATGAGCTTTCTGCTGCAACGGTGCTTTTAGTATGGCTATAACATGAAGCCAAGCTGTCTTATAATTGTCTTACCTTCTCATTGTTTATCTTCTCATTGCCTGTTGATATTAGCTTCAAATGAGGTGTTCGTCTCCAGGGGGACTGACCTGCTATCATCTAATAGAAATAACCCTAAGTAATGTGTTAAACCCAGGTCAAAAACACATAGGCGACCGGGATGATGCATGTTATATTGTAGTATGCTTCCCTAACTCATTAGATTAGCAAAACACCAGAGAACTGCTCATTTAGAAAAGGACTGATTTACATCAACTGTTTTCCTGGGTTTTAAGAGCCCATGTTTGATTCTCGTTTTGCACCATACTAACGGTTAATTCACTCATGGCAGCTGGTGAGCCTAATGGGTAAAGAAAACTATGACAGCCTTGATTTGACTGGCAACAACAACAACAACACCGGACAATCATGAGACACAGAAGAATAAGGCCACTGATTGACCTTTTTGTTCCTTAATTATTAGCGCAACGAGCACCAGGGCAATACATCACATTCTGTGTATACGTTTAGACCTAAAGAGGAACAGGAAGGCGATATGTTTGTGAAGTCTTTGTATTGTCCTGTGAGTGTCCAGTATTTGGCTTGTGATGTATTTGTCACCTATCAGGGTGGCATACTGGATGTGAGTGAAGTAACCATAAGTATGGGGTTAAACATAAATCAAACAAAGAATCTCTCCATCCCTTACTATCATAAACTACACACAAAAATTTAAGGATCATTATTAGAAAACAAGTGAGTGATAAACTCAATTCTCAACTGTCATCCATGTCTCAGTTCAGCCAATTTGTTATGAATTCCTGGTCAGCTGTAAATGGGCGATGTTACGCATTGAATTAAATGTTTGCAAAACTTCAACATATTGACTTCTTTCTATTAAACAGTTGACTTATTTCCATAAAAGATAGAAATATTTTTTTTAGAATTTCTGATCCATTAACTTATATTTCTGGATGTAACGGCTTTACAATTTTGCGTTCGTTTGTCCTGTGCTAATCCACAGTTGTCATGCTCATAGAATGAACCAATCACATGTTTTCTTGGGTGATGTCAGGACTTAACCGTCTTGTTACTGTGTTAACACCAGTGGGGAGTAGCAAGTAAACGCTAGAAATGAAAATGGATTTATTCCAGTTGTATTTTAAAAGAACTAGGTCAATATATGAGATTATTCTCTAGCCCAGTAGCACTAATGAGACAATTTGTGCATAGAAAAAAAGATCCTGTAAGAGAAAAGATAATATTTGTTAGCGGTCGCTGGAGAAAATATGCTTTGTTTCCCAGAAAGCCTTTGTTTGCTGCAGGAAAAGATCCCAATTGTTTGAACTCGAGCGATTGGCTGTTTATTCGTGAAATCTTTTGTTTACATCGTGTACAGAATCTTGTAGTCTTAGCGTGAACGATTACTGTAAATCGTAATTTTGGTTAGAGGTCAGCTGATTACTTGACCTTTGCTAATCAATGGTTGGCTTTATTTTACTGAGTAACCTCTGCTCTTTAATCTCCCCAAGATGGTATGGTATACAATTAAACTACTAAATTTCCCTTATTTGCAGCGCTGATCTGAAAAGACAGATTTTCAGATTATCTTAGAAGTCACATAATATGTAAAAGTGAGCATTTTCATTATTAAAATGCTGATCATTTGCAGTCTTTGTCCAGAATACACATCAAACTCTGGTACTTTCTGAGCTAAGAGAAAGCAGCCAACTGAATTTCTGAATTCATGCCATAGGGTTAAAGGGTTATAGGGTTAAAACAATTGAGTAGAAAAGTAGTTTCCACAATTTTTGCATAGGATGGCTTCTGAAAATCTGGTAAGATTTGTTCCAGTACTTTGTAGCACTAGTCTGGCAGGTGATGACAGGGATCCTCCTGTTGCTCCGGTACGACCAGAACTGATCAGCTACACACGCTCTTATTTTATTATCCTCTCTTGTTTTTGTCCATTGCCAGTGACGTCCAGAGTTGTTTTCTTCGTGCATTGGGCTGACATTGGCCATATCAATGAAATCACCTTAAGTACAATACGCCTTACAAATCACACCAAACAAACAAACTTATGGTCAGTTCAGAAACTGTTTTGATGGAAGGGAATTTCCTTTATCACTGGTTCTCTCTGATATACAAGAAGCTGATCTGTCCATATACCCTTTTCTGGGCTCAATTGAAATCAGTGTTGAGGGTGGTTTCCTTTACTCCTTCCACTGGCACACCATCATGGGAGTGAATCCGCTTTTTTACCCAAATAAATGGGTTGTGGTGTTTAGTGTAGTAAATTTGAACAGGTTCTGTTTTGGGGTTGTATGTTGTCTTTGTCGATTGTATGTTTGTTTGTTTGTTTGATTGGTGTTTAACGTCGATTGTATGAGATGGGTAAGGGTAATTTTCCTCACCCAACATATGGGAGCTTTCTATTACCCTGGTGCTATACAGGCTAGAGGGGCAACATGAACACTTTGACCAATTTGATTGTCTTTGTATTGTTTCTTGGGATTGTCCATGTCTTAGTTTGTTTCCTGTTGCACAGAGGGCGGTTACCTTCACCCATTGGGTGGAAACGCCGTACTAGGCGTGAAATATCCCTAAGTACCATGCAAAACTCCCAATTGCAGATTACCTACTTGTTGATACCTCCCCATAAACATAGGGGTCAGCAAGAAGCTGTTTGTGCTGTATTTTGCATCTTTGGACTGTGCACAAAATACCTTTATCATGTTGCATGTTACCTGGGTCAAGTAAGGGATATAATATTAGTTCGATAGAGAGCCGCTGATTGGCACCAGAATGAGCAATAACTGATGTATGTCCCAATCAAAATGGTGCATATTAAATTGTGTATAAACATCATACATTGACATTTCTTGTTATATCTTCTGCTGTCTACTTGTTTATAGGTGTCTTAAAACAAATTTGGATGATGATTTAAATAAAAAATTAAGTATTTTTTGTGTGTTTCAGATTGAGCCAGGTGGGAGGGCTGATACAGAGGGCAGTCTGGTGGCAGGTGATTGTATTAGTCGTGTGAATGATGTGGGCTGTAGTACTATAACAGAGGCTGTACAGTTAATACAGAGTGCCTTCAGAACCCTTACCTTACATGTGCTCAGGTGAGGACTTTCTTTCCTTTGCAAGCATCATTTTGTTGCAGGTCTTTCTCATCGTTTGCCAATTACCTATTTGAGGTTGACATTAAAGAAATTTTCCCACTAAGCTGGGAATGGAACATTATTAACAAAATGACTATAGTTGGCCAGGTATAACAAACCTGTTCTGTTTCGTACTCTCTTTAGTCTACGGGGGTTCATGATGCCCAGCTTAACTACCCATTTTGGGAAGAAAATAAACCCATTTTGAGACATCATTTAAACTCAACTTTAAAAAAAAATAATAAATTCAGACTCCATGGAAATTTTTAAGTATGATAAAAATAAATAATTGGGAATTAAAAAATGAAGAAAACAACACCCAAACTAAATATGGCAGTAAAAAAACTATTTGTTTTAAACTTTAAATTACTAGTAAAGGATCTATTTGAACCCAATGATTCCGCCAAGACCTTAATAACCCAACAAAGAAACCCAACTGAACTGTAGAGGATGTGCTGAAGAAAATAGGTGTGAAAATAGATAATTAAGTACTACATGTACATACTAGGACATTACCTGTTATTGTCAGAAAAATACATCCAGATATGTTTATGGAAAGACATGACGACTGATATGGATGTTCAACTTCTTGATATAATTGGGTAGCGACGTTTCGATTTCGATGCTAAGA
>JARFOD010077507.1:0-20411 GCA_031763545.1 Mopalia muscosa
GGACAAACGCTTTATATAAGTATAAACGAAATGCCTTTCATGATAACGCCTACAAATTTCGCTTTTCAGTCCTCTGGCTAAGGGAGTGATTGAAGAGTAGCAAGGCTGTCTTTACTCAGCATTGGTGAAAAAACATCTTTCCAACATCATGGAAACGCTTCACATCTTGGTTGTGCTAGTGTCAATTATTTTCGGAATCGGCGCCGTCATAGAAGTGAAATATACCCTTGAGCACGGCGTAAAACACAAATCAATCAACAAATGGTTCTCTTTGATAAAAGTCTGATTGCCCTTAGCGTACTCAAACATTTTGCCTTCACAAATACATGGAAGGCTGCCGTGATAATGGACATTTGGCACATGGCAGTATTGATTGAGGACTCTGTTGTCTTACTTTGTGGATCCATGTAAATTATTCATTTGCTCTTTGTAATTCATATGAAGTTTTTCATTGTAAACGGGTCATCTGTAAACGTTTTCTGTTGGAAATTACGGACATATAAATCGATTATATTGAACAACTTAGTTACTTCAAAGCACGTTCCCATTAACTACAATGAATAATTTAAGTTCATTTTATCCTTGTTCTATGCCGTGCTGCTAATGGTTTTGACCAGAGAACTGTAAGCGGTTTGGCATAAATAATTTGCCAAAGAGTTTGAAAATCATTCGGCCAATAGCTTTCTACCTAGATAGATAAGCTCTATGAAAGAAAACAATGACCAAATGTGTTATATCCCAAAGGGTAACCACATACGTTGTGTTAAGTAGATAAAATCTACGGAAGAAAAAAATGACCAATAAATATATTATATTCCGAAGTGTTACCCCATACATTGTGTTAAATAGATAAACTACGGAAGAAAAAAATGCCCAATAAATGTTTTAAACATTAAGTTTATATACCTTACTTTTAAGTCAAGCGAAAAACAAGTTGGTTCATTTTGAACCCAAGGTTCCAGTAAGACCTTATCTTAAGGTATACTTAAGAACTTAAAGTGTTTTATATTAACTTAGTTCCAATGTAATTGAAGCTATGGAGTTTATTTTTGGGGGGGCAATATTTATAATTACAACAATTCTGTAATAAATCGAAAATACGTATTAATGGACTCTTTTGGTCCATTTTGTTCCCAATATATTATCATGTTACATCCCTGTTCAACTTATTTTATGTGTACACATTGTTAACTGTGAAATATACATAATTGATACCATTATCTGTACAATATATTGATATTTAAAGCGTTTCTTTCTCTTAATACTGCTGACAAAATAATTATTTTCAAGTCAGAACGTTTGCAAACAATATATAATGTTACCAAAATCTGACAGCTAATTTTAATTCTTCTTCAGAACTAAACTTACGTGAAATATATTTTTTGTGAAAAAAAAAAGATGATGTTGTTTGAAATTATCTGTGTATTGTCGGCTTTTGCTTTATTCTTTTATTATCGTTGGAGTGATACCAGGCGCTGTTTTACCACTAACTTTAAAGTGAAGAGAACAAAAAGGAAATCCATTATCAATTAAAACACACATCCAAGTTGTTAAAAAAATTGTTACTGGATTCCCCAGTTTGCATTGGACGTCACATATATATTGGTACTTTAAGTAAAGTAACCTCTTAAGGATAATCCATGAATATGTGTGGAATAATCCTTTCCCCGAGACATATTCGTTTTCCTTTTCCTTGAAACTTATGGAATATTCCTTTGTTCCAGATATATTTCTTTGCTTTAAATATTATACGTTAATGGATATGATTTCCAGCGTATTTCTAGCAGATTACAATAACCCAATTACTAAAAAAATGTGTGACATTTCAATATAGTTTTACTTCAGTATGAGGACTACGACAAATGTGTCATAAAAAGTCCACCATACGTTTGGCTTACAGCATCATTGTCAAGGTCGCTTTATGTGAAAAACTAGGGAATCGCCAGTAATTAATTCGCACTTTTATGAACAATTTAAAAATATATATAATTTTACTTGGATATTTTCTTCCCCTTTGAAGAAGTCGATACCGCGGCAAAGGTTTACGAGTAACGAGTCGATGGCTTTACCAAAAGTGTCCCGGGTTCGATTCCCGTGTGAGTCTCAGTCTGTAAACAAAAGAATGTTATCTCAAAATAGCTGAAATACTGACGATGGTATTACTTGACTATATGGCCAAAATAACTCCAAAGTGTGCTTGTTGACAAAAGCAATATAATGTATCTGACACGGGATATTTCATTTTGTAACCATCAAGTACCATCTAGCTTTTTAATGCAAACTGGGAACCTTGAGATAAACCCGCACCATTACTGTCTAACCAGGAATTGACGAAGGGGCTATACGTTGGAGGTGCATACAAATTTTAACATGTGGTATGCAGGTCAACATAAACTTGAACAATTTTATTCATTTAAAAATAATTAAACTTGTGAGTATCTTTATACTTTGTTTGTTTGTTTGATTTGGGTGACTGGTATGTTTAAGAAGGCAATTGGATTGATGTATAGCTGTATGACATCAAAGCATAGGCCCGGTAATTTGTCTTGCTACGACCGCACTATTTACGCCGTTTTAGCGAATATTCCTACATTTACACATTCAAAATGGTACTAGGTTTATGACAAAGCGGGCTGTAAATAAGTCATGGAGGTAAGCCCGCTTCCGGTTTTAATCAAATGTGGATATTTGGCCGATTGGCCGGGTTCTGTCGGCGGGTATGTCGCTGGGTCGTGCGTTCATTCGAATGGATTGTATTTGATTGGCTGGCGTTCTGGCTGATTTGTTGAAGGCAAATATGGGTGACTTTGAACCTCTTGAATAAACCAATTGCACAATCAACAGTTAAGCCGTAGTCAGGAAATAGTGCCGTCGTCGGCAGGCAATTAACAGCTATATTAATACACCGGGGCTACTAGTATGATATGATGTCATTCAGCTGTAGATTCATTGACTCTATTTCTTTCTCTTTTTTTTAATACTGTGAATTGTTTCTAATCTTAAATTTAAAAAACAGTTCTATTTTATGTTGACCCACAGTTTACATCAACTGCATTTTTAACTGTGACTAAAAGTAGAGCTCAGTTTATAGCTCAGGTAAGATAACGATGTCGCGGGTTTGTCCTAGAGTTGCAATCTGTGTTGAAAAGCTACATGCTACTTGATGGTTACAAAATGCAGGTAGTCAATCAGACAGCAGGTAGACGTGTTGATGCCAAAGCTCTAACCTGTATGATACATGTACCAGTCACCGAGAAATGTACGCGTTTCATTGTGGCCTCGCCTCTGGGGAATGTCACCGGATCCCATGGGACTTGAACCTTTATCAGCGGGGACCCTTTAATGGTTGACCTAATCGATAAATCAATAACAAACCTATAGATCAGAGTAACGCGTGTCTTATTGATATTAAGTGCCGAGTGGCATGTCCAGTTATTTCGTGTAAAGAGCTCGAGGAGTGCCTAGTTTCCTGTGGACATTTTAAATCCATAATCGGAACAAGTCAGTACGAAAAAAATATGCCAGAACATATTCCTTCCAGTACTGGGCCAATGGTTCAGCTTAGATATTGACCTACATAAGCTCAAGATCGATATCATACTATTTATTTACTCCAATGGCAGTCGATTTTTAACACTAGCTCGATATCAAGCAAAGTGTTTACCGAACTTGAAATTTGATTTTTTTGTACGCTCTGTTTAACAAAGAGTCAGTTTGTGCCTACAATGTATTCGAACTTCAACTTGTTCAATTGACAGGCGCATTAGACTAGATTTGTTGATAAGCCGTGTTCAACGACTTTCGTTCAACTTGCACGTTCGTGAAGTTTCGTTGAGCATGAATTTGTTCACGTAAAATTGGTGAGACAAGATGGCTGTATTCAACGAAACTTCACAAATGTACAAGTCAAACAAAATTCGTAAACACGGCTTCACTGTGTTTAAAGCAACTGATATACCAATTAAAGCCCGACAGGCAGGCAAAGGCGTCGGCATATTAGATATAAATTAATGTGTGAAAAATCCATTCGATTGATATATTTTCATGAAGTACTGTTTTTTTCTGGTAGCTATATACGTGCTCGACGAAATCGTCCTGGGGCCGGTTGCTCAAAACCAAGAACAGTCCTAATAGCAGATTAAATCACTAATCTAGGATTAGAGATAGGCCTTCAACATGGAGTGACGTCATCTAATCTAGGATTAAAATTAATATTGCTTTGAACAACTGGCCCCAGTTATTTTGCAAAGGAACGTCTCTCTGTTGTCGTAACGTCATAACTGGAAATCGCCATATTGATTAAGCACCAGCAGAAATTCTCTTGTTTGGCGTTTTCTATTGCATGAAGGTGTATCTCAGGCGGCTTCGGCCTTAAGAAAACGCTTTATGTGACTTCATATATCACGTGGCTGACCTAACTCTTTTTTACCTTAATTTAGCTGAAAAAATTAGCTCTGTCGTCTTATTTATCATGTTGCCATTACCCCATCCGACAGAACTGAGATGTAATCCATGTTCCAAAAAGTGATATGAATAATTCGCTTCCAGGGGAAAAATCGATGGAATTCGAGGTATTCTGCAATAACAAAATCGATTACAATTTAATGAATTCTTGATAATATGACCCTAATTCAATTTCAACATGTAGAATCTTTCATCTGATCAAAACAGCTTATACCAAACTGAAATATTTGGAATCAAAACCAAAACCAACAATTCAGATTGACAGCGACCGTCATCCCACGCACACTACAGATTGTGTAATCTCACTATGACCTTGACCTTGACCCTTAAATTCGAATGTCTGAATTATTAAAAAAACAAAAAACAGCATATGAGCCAAATGTTTGTCTTAACCTTAATTGAAGGACTGATTGGGGTTTTACACTGTACTTATTTTTAGTTCACTGCATTAAATAAAGGCCTGCTAACTCAATGTAGGCCTATACATAATATCGAAGATATTTGCCACACTGGACTCACATGGGGCTGACAAAGAGTGACCATGACAACATCTAACCATCATCCGCTAGTGTGGACCCCATATGCACAGTCCTACGTGCTGACTGCACGTGGTAGCCCATACAGGACTTGAATAAGGCCCATATATAATTTGTAATGTTTCAAGGGAGTAAATTTAACTTGGTAATGTGACCAGAGATGTTCGATAACGTTAAACATGTGGCGTTTGATGGCGTCAGACCAGGGGCATTTGGTGGCGTCAGACCGGGGGCATTTGGTGGCGATAGACCACTGTCGTTTGGATTATCACCGTAATAAGGCAAGGGCAGTGTGAAGTCGACAATCTGTTGTCATATAACTGACAATAAAGTACCTTTGAATACGACGTTTAACCCCAATCAATCAAACAAGCCAAACAAAAGAGAATTCAAGTTAGGTAATAAACAGGGTTATGCAAAGATACAATGTGGAATCTGTGGCAATAAATGTACACGTATTCTAATACACCAGGTCGATGACTTCATAAAATTGGGTGCACTTAGGACTTACAGAGAATCTGCCAGTAGTCAAGCTAAGAAATTCTTTTTCAAATGACACGCCAAATATTCAGCCAGAGGAATAAAATCCAAAAGATTATAGAAAAACGTCTTATTTTGGTAAAGACCCATTGGTATGAGATATTTGTTTTATCAAATTAACCGAGATTCGGCCGAAAATCATATTCGAGTATTAACATTGAGTTCCGATTCTACAAGGAGTGGTTATTAAGTGATCTGAACTTCCATTGCCATAGCAACACAAATATTTAATGGTTAAAGCTTCAAAGCAATGTGTCTGATATCTGTATGGGGAGATTTAAAAGACATTTTTATTTGTGGAAACGTCGTAGTAAAGCGTTTTTTATTCAATCTCAAATCAATTATGGACAATCATTAAAGTTTGATTACATACACGCCATTTTGATTTCGAATTCACGATCATAAAAAAATGATCCTTTTTCGAATTTTTCCGCAGTTGACATTTCGGATTATTTCTGAGAAGTTGTTTTAATTCCCCTAAAAGCTCGGAAGGGGTTTTGTCTGAAGGATTCCGGACTGATTTGTCTGCGTTTAGACAGCTACAGGAACCTCATCGATCTCCCATGGATATTCATTTCGGAAAGTTAAGTCACCATGTTGGTTATATCAACTCGACACAGCAGTTTACCTTAGATGTTTAATACTTCATTTGGTCCAATTTGACTTCCATTAAAGGATTACGTTGCCATGGTACCCGTAGCGAAAATTCTAGAGACTGAGAAACAAAACCAATAGAACAAGTCAACACACAGACTTACAGCCTAGGAACATTTACAGATATATTTTACATATTTGTAAATGGATCTTTGTTAAAATTGATGAAGCTGCATTAATGCAGATTGCAATAACACGAGATCGGTTAATGACAAGCCTTTTATTAATTAACCTTTGTTTTACTTATGTTGAATGTGTTATAACACATGTTACATCCCTTTCTCATTGTAAATTTGTTTTTCTCATATATGTAAAATGCTTATGCACATTTGTAAAAGAAACGACATGTAGAAACTAATCTCACTATTTTGAATTATTTTCAAAACATGAAAAAAATCATTTATTTCCCCAATGGATACTGATACACGGAATATGTCGATATACAGAGCAAAAGAGAGAATGTTGTAAAACGTGTATTGTTGATAAGAAGATGGTTATAAAATCATGGTGATATACTATATATGCAGCCCATGTACCTAACAAGATTCCAATTCTGTTTAACAACATACGTAAGGTTATTACACACATGACGACGTTCCAGCCAAATGTGTCCAGTAAAACAAATTGATTAAGTCCGCAACAAAAACAACGTATCGGCTTCGAGTTGTCCTTTAAGCAACCAGACAAAGTATTTCAATTGACATAGTCCACAACAAAAACAACGTATCGGCTCCGAGTTGTCCTTTAAGCAACCAGACAAAGTATTTCAATTGACATAGTCCACAACAAAAACAACGTATCTTCTCCGAGTTGTCCTTTAAGCAACCAGACAAAGTATTTAAATTTATATAGTCCACAGTAAAACAACGTATCAACTTCGAGTTGTCCTTTAAACAACAAAACAAAATATTTAAATTTATATACTCCACAATCCAACAACGTATCGGCTTCGAGTTGTCCTTTAAGCAACTAAACAAAGTATTTAAATTTATATATTCCACAGTAAAACAACGTATCAACTTCGAGTTGTCCTTTAAACAACAAAACAAAATATTTCAATTTATATAGTCCACAATCCAACAACGTATCGGCTTCGAGTTGTCCTTTAAGCAACTAAACAAAGTATTTAAATTTATATAGTCCACAGTAAAACAACGTATCAATTTCGAGTTGTCCTTTAAACAACAAAACAAAATATTTAAATTTATATAGTCCACAGTAAAACAACGTATCGGCTTCGAGTTGTCCTTTGAGCACGATACAAAGTATTTCAATTTATATAGTCCACAATCCAACAACGTATCGACTTCGAGTTGTCCTTTAAGCTAAATACAAAGTATTTCCATTTTTATAGTCCACAGTAAAACAACGTTTAGGCTCCGAGTTGTCCTTTAAGCAACATCATGTATAACAATATGCGAGTGGTGTACACATTTATGTTGTCTCCAGAACTTTGTTTACTTTGTATAAATTATTACAAACTAAACTATTCCCACAACTATACAGAACACAGCAGTAACCATGTCAAATTAAATTGGTCTATAATCGTAATATTTTATGCGCTTTTAATAAATCCCAAATTTTGGAAACAATCCGGATTTATTAATTTAACATTACAGTACTCAGAGACTGATGATTTTATTGATTATTATCTCGCCAACGTAAAGTGATGCGCTTTATTACGATACCAGACATGCTGATGATAAAAACAATATACGAAATGATGAATTAAACGAAAGATTTACTCCTTGTTTTCAGTCAGTTGACCTTTTACTCCCAGAGCTTTGAGCGTGTCGGTGACTATTGTAATACCGGATATCAAATTTAACAATTAATAAATAAATCAACTCTATTCTACTTCTATTGAGACCGGGACTCAATGGATTCGAAAAACGTGGAGTTGAGATAAGAAGAAAAATCAGCTGTCATCACTAAGTAACAAAGCCAACAATTTCAACTGACAAGAAGGCTTTATTTGTTCGTAATACTATGAACTTTCCCTGGGGCGAAGTCCGGCCAGAAAAAGCCCAGGACACGAAACATTCATTTTTTGGATCGACGGTTTCTTTCTAATGCGTAGTGTGCATATGCTGTAAGATTTGATTTACCCCTATTTAAGACTGAATAAACCGTATATAGTATATGGTGGGGTCTAAAACTCTGGCGACCAGCTCAGTGAGATGAGGGAAAGTTTCTGTTGGCTATACAAGGAGGCGATCTGTTTCGTGAGGCTAAAACTTTGTCCAGTAAACTAAGTACCTCTGACCACACCAGATGACATTAAATACGGCAACAATATATATCCCATTTAATGCCGTGTAAGTTAGATAATAAGTCATGTTATGTGATAATGTTATTATCCTTAGACAGAAGCGGAAAGGCTTAAGTTGGGAGTTTAATCCAATATTAACTCAGAATGTTTTTATGTATCGGGCAAGACTAGTACAAACCGCCATCTGGGTCAATAAACTGGTCTTCAATTAAGAGTAAAATGAAATCGTGGTGCCGTCAGGACGTTTTGTTATATGCTTACAAAACCTATCCCGTTGCGGCTTTTCGACGGAAGCTCAAAGCAAAGATAAAAAAAAATAGTATAAAAAATTCATAAAAAAAACAAAAAACGAAAATGGGTCAAGCAAACACTAAATAGCTTCGCAGCTGCATGAAAATTGTCACCAAAAAAAATAATAAATAATTCACTGTTTCAAATTGTCTAATTAAAGGTCCGATAACTTTGTCTGTTAGGGCAAATCATTGGCTTGTCTATACAGATTTCAATTGGAGCAACTGTGTGACTGATCCTCCAGACAAAACAATCGATATAGTTTGGTATACGATTTGGTCAGATCCTATATATGAAAAACGCTGTTACCCCAGATTATATGGAATGTGTCAATCAATTATGAAGAATACAGAAAACAAGATTGCCAAAGGATTAATTTAAACCCATTAGTTCAAGATTCTCTCGCTTGTTCTATTTAAGTTTAAGGATGTAAATAAGGCTATTTCACGGATATGACGGTCTACCACTCCAAAGTGTGAACGAAACCACCTTCGGTGTCACCGGCAATAAACAACGAATAGGTGTATGCGAAAAACATGACACAACACGGTGGAACAGGAGAAGGTGCCAAACTACGGTACATGGTTAAGCTTTACAATATAAATCAGTCGGCTTTGTCCCTTTGCGTGGTTGAAAAGCAATCATAACACGGAACGACCATTATAAAACAGTGATCGACAGCTATTGGTCGTTTGCCAAATTTTTTATAACAGACAAGCAGCGAGTTCAGTTAAAAGATATAGGTTGTCACACTATGCAATTTTATTGCTGTGCAAAAATCCATTATCTCGGTCAATCTGCAAACCAATACTTGTTGGTCAGACTAACAAAACGACGAACCTTCTGAAGGAATCGCAACTACATGTACTTCGTTATTTTCTCCCTGAGGAATTTGGAAACACTTGATGTTACTTGAGTGGCGATTATCTCCCTAGTCCACATTTGGGAGTGAGGGATCAATTGTGGGGCCGTCTAACGAAACGACGAATCGAGTGACTGACTGGCAGACAAACCGACAATTTGACGGACCTTTTCCAGGTAGAAATGTTCCATAAATGAACTTGACGGGATGATCGCCTGGAAGACCAGCCAATATGTTCGCGGAACTACAAATTGAGAAGCTGTTTGCCCAACTGACTGACCGTTCACACGACCAATCGATTACCCGATTGACGAGCCAATCGCCTCTCTTACCAGTCCACCAAACACACGACTGACTGACATTTTAAAATAAAATCGATTCTACTTCCTACTTGGAGACATTGACTCTAAGATACACCCGGGCCATCTTGATTTTGAACTTATTTGATCTGATCCGGAAACGACATATTGGAAATGCCGTTCCAAATATTGGCAAATATCCCAATTGCCGATGTCGTGGCACTGGGTATGAGAGTTGTCTTAGTCTCGTCCGCTACATACACTCTCACGAGAATACGATTTGAATGACTGATTGACATAGCACTCAGCTGAATAGCAGAGCAAGTTAATAATTGTATGGTAATTCCGGTTCTGTTTAAACCATATATTCTATATCATTTCATGGGGCAGTTAAGTAGCCAGTGAATTTTTGTGAAAAACCTTTTTTTTCATCTCTATTATTATTAAAAAAACACACAAACGACTTTGTTTTAATTATGAGAATTGTGTGAACTAAGGTGACCCCTTTACTCCTCATCAAAATGCAGTGAATTTATTCAATCTTCCTTCAAATGACATCGCCTCGGGACAATAGACCAGATGACCTTCGTTTTGGTTGGTTTAATAAATGACACCTGTTTGCAGTCAGGGTTTTATTGTCACTCATACGTGTGAATATAAATACCACACCAAGGAAAGACCTGGAAATGTCGAACCTGCAAATGAAACAACTGAAAAAGTTTAGGTGATTTTGAAAGGAAAAAATATACCCGGCAACTGAGAAGATGTATAGTCCACTCTCGAGATTGCAAGTATTTTTGTTAATCTGATGTAAAAACATCCGTTCGATACAGAAAATGTAGCCCAATTTCATATTAGTTGTCATGACAACTAGAGCCGGAGGTAAAATGTCTTCATAGATCTTTGTATGATGCAACAACCATATCTTTATTAGTGCCCCTTTATTTTCTTTTGGCAAATAGAGAGGATACAGAACTGTAGCAACCGAGGTAAAAAAAAAAAGGTAAGACACTCAGGGGTTTTCGAAAGGTCACTGAAACAGCTGAACGTCATAAAGATACATTATACGATCAGTGCGCGAAATATAACCATTAAGTTATGACAGAAGTATATTAACTAGAAGAATGCAACTGTCGTATAGTAATTTCCATGGCATTATAGACTAATAAGAAACGGTGATGCCACGATGAACTCTGGGTGTAGCAATTGTTTTCGTTTAGACAACTTGCATTATATTTGTCGATTTAGTTGCCGTTTATGATCTAGTAAACAAGCACATGTTGCACTGGGTAAATGCGTTTTGTTTAGTTAATATACTTCTGGGTGTGAGAGCAGCTCTGTGATTAGCCAGTGGTAATGGTATCTGGTAGTTGATTCCTGTCTTAGTCGGACTGTGGATGGTTTGTATGGGTCTCTATTTGTCTGTGATAGTGGTCATTCTAGATGTCTTTAGCCAGTCTGTTCTTGGGCGCCTCTGTTTGTCCGTCATGGTGGTCATTCTAGGTGTCTTTAGCCAGTCTGTGGATCGTCGCAAGTTTTGCAGAGTTCTCTCTTGGCCTGTGAATAGTCCTATAAAGGTCTGAGCCAGCCTGATTGTCAGTGATCGTTGTCAGCGCCAGCATTCGTACAGGTCGTCACTGTAATTTAAAACTCGACTTGCGACGTGTCACAGTCTAAAACGGGCTGTCTATGGAGAGAATAGATTGTGGTCCAACTGACGCTCTGTGTATAATTTATTCTTTATTAATATTGACGGTAAAGGGATTTTAAAATATCTAAGTCGATAATTGTTGAATAGTCAATGCACCGTCCCTTAAAGATCGAAAAAGAATTAGACGTTTTGTTACTGAGTATAGTGCAAGTTAGGAGGACTTTATAGAGTACCGGTACTTAATCAAACAAAGAGAGACAGAAGGCTCCTGCCAGCTGCTATCAAGACGCTTTGGTCACAGATGGACACAAGACATCAATATTTACATTCAAAGAAGTTTTCACGTTATACATAACTGAGGTAATCGATACATTTGATTAGAACAATCGCCGTCGAGAATAATTCTACTTCAACGGCAGAAATGTTCCCATGATACAGTTCAGTCCGGAGAGGTTCTAACGGTTCAAAAACCTTCGATACAAAATTTTGCTCTCTGGCCTATCTTTTTTTCGCGAGACAACCGGATGGCTTTTACTGGGTTGCTTCCTGGTATGATATTACACTCAAACCAAATACCTAAGATCAATATGATAGCCAGGCTCTATACAATGTGGATATGACAGCTCTCTCAGTACCAAACAACCCAACGAACTTTGGGAAGGAATTTTTAGACTGGAAATTGCTTCTTTCAAAGGAATTAATTCGCACAGATTTGCACAACTATAACTTCAAAAATTACAACAAATTATTACTTTCTGTGTATCAGAGACAGCTAAACAGTGGGTCATCGAACAGCCTATACTTATGCCAATTCACTGCAATCACATAAAGCTTATCTTTATTTTAGGATAACACTTTTGAATTCAAGCAGGATCTAATTAAGGTGGTTATGCTGACTGAGATGGCTCCGGGAATCGATGCCTACTTGTGACGTTCGTGGGTTCGTTTCCATAAAGGGACTTGACCTCCGTTATGCTAAGCAACGAAAACACCCCAAATATAACAATGATACTGTTACTATACACTTTCTTAAAGGAAGAAAAATTCGGTGTTATGCTATTTATTTTTAATTGTGTTTTTAGAATTTAGTTTAGAATCCTCTAAATGATTGTTTCCCCTGTACAAGTCTGCTAACACTATCAATAGCAAATTTTTAAACATTGTGACACTAGAAGTGGACTGGTTTATTGGCTCGCATTTGCTGCTTATTAGTTTTTAGTAAAGCCTCTTTTGGTGAAAGGTAAGTCGGGATGAATCAAGCCTGTAGCTAAATGCCTTTTTCATACGAAACGGTAATCAAAGGTACCAGGAAAGGAACTTTATAAGAGATAAAAATATAATGCCTGCATGGGGAACTTTTGATTTCAGGCCAACACCTGCCTGTCAACAAAGTGACAACGTCTGTGTCGCATACAGGCAATATCGGCCCCAACTAAGTGGATTGTAGCCAATTCATGCCTCGAACTGCCAACCTTTTAGGGTTGAGATACCCCAAACCGGTTCCTCCAAGAGACTAGGTACTATGTGGGTGCGATGTTACACCACACAGAAGCATCTGAGACATACACCTCTCATATGTCTTGTTTTGAAGACGCCCCCATTCTTAAACACAGAAAATAGGTATTCTCCTCATTTAATTGTGATTAATGTCATTATGGAAGGATTATTTTTTTCACTGAAGGAAGAAGATTTTTTCTCATTAGCCTTCTGGTTAAATCACAACTTCTAACTTTATAACGGAGATATGTTTTTCCTAAAGTCAATGGCCAGCTACACGTTAAAACGGGAAATTGCTTATACTTTATCGCTTGTTGTCCTCTTCGAGAATTAATAAATAATAATTTAATATGTTATATACCTAATTATTAGATTCTGAATGGTTTCCGCAAAGCTCTGGTCTATTTTTCAGGGTGAATGGTTTATTGTACTGTCCAAAGTATACATACGGCAAATTTTGGCTTTAAGGAAAACTACATATAAATATGATATGAGCGAAAAGAAGGGTTTCTTAAAACAAAAATATTTTTTTTGCAGTAAATCACTTAGATAACGGCAAACAAAAAAGAATTTCGTCACCTCAGTGATTGACCGCAACAAACCAAACCATTATTTCTAAAATCTAGGCATAGCTTAAGTACAGCTAACCTTATTCGTGAGATATGTTGTATTGTAAATAGATCGTTTGTTTAACTGACATGTATAGGTCTCACGGGTAAAACCTAAGTGTCACGTTATGCCGTGACATTTCATCCCACTGTGAGACATTGGGAAAGAACCGTCAAGAAAACACGTTACGAAATAATTCCCAACCAGCCTTAGAAAGATGATCGCTTCAGTTATTTTGGGGGATTCTTGAGAGTATTTTCGTGTTCCCTATTATGTAACGATGTCATTTTGATTGATGTTGTACACAACTGTAACAACGAATGACCCAGCAATTAAAGTTATCTGCTGACAGGGTTTGGTGTTCATCAGAATAGTCAATTCTTTGTTACTTGTTTTACGCCTGAATAAAATATGTAAAATAAATTCCGAAAAAAAAAAGCTTATGGTTTGTTTAACGTCGTTCTCAAGGATATTTCACTTCACATTTTTCGGCGGGTTAAATCCGTTTGTGGAAGCAAAACGTAACAAGTCAACAACATTTTAAAGGAATTGTTATGCTGTTTTCGGGAAATCGATTACAGGAAAAGCGTGTTATTGTAATCTTTTAGTCAAAATGATTTGACAGGATTTCGACAGGTCATAATTCTCACATCTGCCTATCCTTAATGAAATTAATGTGTTAAGATGACGGTTTAAGGAGTGTTTTGCGTTTTTTTCTACTTTTAAGATTTCTTTTCGAGTATTTTGTGTCGACTTTCCTGTTATTTTGCCTCCATGCATTCAGGATCTAGTATTTATATCAACCGATGTGTAGTATTGCATGTATGTGTTTATTGTATATTGAACATAAGTTGTGCGTACACAATACTCCAAAGTCCAAGGTAGGCAGGTCTGATATAGGCATCAATCTGTATCGTCAGTGTGCATTTACGATTGGCTTTACATTTGAAAGAAACACATAACTAGCTGGACTAGGATCTGGATAAAGGACAAGTGGACAAAAAAGATAAATGGTATAAAAAAATACATAAGAAGTTAGATTTGTTGTTCGTTTGATTGGTGTTGGTGTGAAACGTTTTACTTGTATACGTAACACGTTGTTTCACTTTTATGTCAATTTTACATTGCATGCGATTGACAGTCAAAAACCAACATGTGAGGATTTCGAGCCGATTTAAAAAGACAATTTTTTTCACCATGTCATACCATATCATCCTCATCCTTCATCGTCTATCTCATGTTGTAAAATAATTTTGTAACTTCTTGAGTCCATATCTGAGAATTATTGTACGTAAAGACAAATCGACGTACATCTGCTTAAACTTATATGTTGAATATCGTTTTTCATTCATTTAATGTCGTGATTATGACATTATGGATTCGTGATCATGACAAAATCTCTTCATTACGCCGTGATATAAAATGTCGAAATCTCGTAGTAAACGGTATTGTTATATAATTTCTCTCAGCTACTTAGTACCAATAGGGTTCCTATTAAACTGTAAATTAGGATTGATGGTTCAAGTCCGAAAAATGCGAGGGTTTAGGGGCCGCCTATCCACGGAGGCTAGATATAAAATATAAACTTTGTGATCAACAACCAAGTTGATATTATACAAGCCCGATTACATTAACGACATTGTTTTTGACCGTGAATCCGCTTAAGTTAAACATTCGAACTTTTTTATGATAATAAGTCGGCTTAGATTGTTTGTATGTTTTTGATTCTTTGTTTGTTTGTATGTTTGTTTACGAGAGTGTTATTCCAAAATAACGAAAATACTGTTAATCTTCACTTTCTAAAAGACACAAAAAAGTATTCATGTTTGTTTACGGTCTAACATCCTAATTTAATTAGGTTGTTTCATTCACATAACGGTGTGCCAGCCAAATGGGCGAAGGAAACCAGCCTCGACACAAGTACACTGGCAACAAACAAAGACAAGACGGGACAAATAAAAGGACAATCACATGACGTATAGGCCTAATACAAAAATATCATTAACAGATTAGCTCCATGCTGGGACTAGCTCTGAAAGAAACAGGGAGCTCCCTTCTTGTGGGCTTCCGTAGTTAAGAGCGTAAAATGTCACTTGATGTCCAAAAGTAGCCTGATCGACTTACTTGTATGGTGATTTAGGTTATTTAACGTTAACAAATTACTTTAACACAAGTTTGCTATACAATAAGTCATGTAGCCTGTAGATAGTATGAACCGTGGTATGCACATAGTATAGTAGGCTACTTATCTCGTTTGTAAAATGTTGAGATTGTTTGTAATGAACGCTTATCTTATCAAAATGTCACCAAGCTCATCTCAGTTTGTTTCAAAGTGTTTCAACTTACCTGTAGTATACAGACAAACTATTTTATAGCCGTAACACACCATATTCTTCATTTATCTAATCGTAACGTGAACTTATTGTATAAATTGTAATATAGATGGTGGACTGGTTTCATATTCGGGTTAATCGACAAAGTAAATGCTATATACTATATACCGACATACACGTACGTAAATGCAGCCTGTATTTTGAGTTTCGCAACAGTTATTTAAAAATACAAATTCCCTTGTAGTGGTTATGTCAATATAATATGTTCATACATTATATACTAATTACATGGAACGTTCGAACGATTAAAGCATTAAGTTTATTTGGGTGGCATTTATAAATAAGTGGTTAAATAACAACTATTTATCGTACACAACTCCGTCTATTCGCTCTATGGCTCAGGTTAGTTTGTTTAGATGGATATATTGAACTTCCGGGAGAGTAATATCTATATCATAGCAAAACATTTCACATTGCATGGTGCTACTAGTGACACTTACTCTTGGAATATACCGGGGTCGTGTCGGAGAAATACGTTTGTAAAACATCAATCCATCCGTCAAAGGAGGACATCCATCCCTCCGACAAATGAGGACATCCATCCGTCCGACAAACAAGAATATCCATCCGTCCGTCAAACAAGAATATCCATCCGTCCGTCAAACAAGAACATCCATCCGTCCGTCAAACAAGAACATCCATCCGTCCGTCAAACAAGAATATCCATCCGTCCGTCAAACAAGAATATCCATCCATCCGTCAAACGAGAACATCCATCCATCCTTCAAACGAGGACTTCCATCCAAATAAAATAAAAAAATTGGGCATCTTATTAAAGTTTGGGTTTTTATCATCTTTATTTTGTTTTTTTGTTTAAAGACTATTTTGTCAAAATGCATTTCGAAGTGCAACCGTGGACAAGCTTCTACATTCTGAGACACAATTTATGTACATCTATTTACTAATCTCTTAACTCATTTTAATCTGTCAGTGTCTACACATAGGTGACATATATGTATGGACAGCCCGGGCTACTATGTTTTGTAGGTTCGTTTATTTCTTATCGGAATAGGTCAATCAATTGATACGTTTGTTGGTGGAGAGGTTTATCAACAGTATATGTATGACCCGGGCCAAATTCTCACGACATAACCGGTGTAGCGTGTTATATATAAGTTCGACAGTTCTCATTTCGCAATGTTATTGGTAAGTCATGTTTACTAAGGGTATGAACAGCTTTGAGGAGAGTTTCGTTTCAAAGCGGTTATTACATTACAACTTATTAAAAAGAACTGGCACCAAATCAAACCGTTCACACATTCACATTAGTAAACAACTTCAGATAAGAATCTTATCCCCCCCCCCCTTCATTCAACCCATATAGGCCTACACACACAACAATGTCTCAATATACATATTTGTTACACTTTATACACAATTAATGAACTGTCTATCTGTAGCAACTCTGGAATAATATATACTCGTACTAAATGAAGAACATGTCCATTTGATTAAAACCGTGGCCGTCTTACCTCCATGACATTTAGTAGACCGCTTGATCATAAACCCGGAGCCTTTGGTTAAACAGCATTATTAAAGTATATTTATCCTCTTAGCTATGGAGGAATATTAATTTTCAAACAGAGCATTTGTATATAACACTTCACATTATGGTCGTTTTGCTGTTTTACTTTTCGGAAGTAGCCTACATCGGTTTTATAAAAGGTAAAATACCCTTAAGCACGGCTTTGAACATCAATCAATCAATCAATAAATAACCCAGATCCTATTTCGATAATTTCCCCTTTAATAGTGCTGTTGTCGTCTGACAATTTACACATGTATAAATACACCAATACTATGTGATACCATACTGCTAAAAATCCAAGGAATTCTTTGTTAAATTTACCACCAATTGATATATTTCTTAATCTATTTTTCTCTACCCACATGACGAAATTGTTTAAGCTGCTGCATTTCCCAATTACCCAGAAGGGTGGCCCGCCCGTCTAGTGACTTTCCGTGAAGAACGCGATGGCACGAGTTTATACCAGAGTTGCAGTCATTTTGGGGATAGTCTCTCCTTTAAGCAACTACCTTATATGCTGATATTTACACTGTAATCAAGTCTTTGGAAACCTACGAGAAACAAGTCATACTGGCCGAAAATACAGGGAAGTTGTGTCCATTAAACGAGTTCAGCCAGCATGTTGACGTCAAAGAGTTTCTGACGTCATTATTGGTAGCTCCAGAATAGCTCCTTCAATAGGTAATGCTGACTTTGGGAACAATAGAACACGTGCATTCACGAACTAGAATTGCACAAATAAAGTTTAAGAATATGTATTTTATCCAAAGAGTATTTCCACTGCGGTCTTATCTTAAGGCCTATAGCCTATAGGTGTAATAAAACCACAAGCGTTATATTTCAGTGTCAATAAAGCATAAAAATAACTTAGACTTAAGCCTACATATTTATAGGTCACATGAATCCAGTCCTTCTATGGAAGAATGTCAATTCAGATTTCTATTTTTAATATTCCTAAGCTAAAAATACAAGATATCAATGAAAGAACTTTCTTGATTGCCAATATTTAACACAAACCAAACCATTGTTAATTCAACGTTTAACGAATCAAGTCTAAGAAAAGGACCATAATTTTGGTTTTCTCTTAAATGGTATAGTTAACTAAAATTGTGCGCCCGCGGCTGTGGCTTAGTGCATATCGTGTGCACCTACTTATGCTGCTTCAATCCGTTTTTCCACCGTAAAATAGACTCGGCACAAAGTAAAGTGGACAATCTGTCGTCTCATAAGTGAAATACCCTCGAGTAAGACATCAAACCCCATTCAAACAAACAAACTAAAATTGTGATACTGCTTTAAAACACAATAAAGAACCTTTGGGCGCGTCTTTAAGCATAGCAATTGGCTTGACATATCACTATGTCATAATGACGTATCTCGTTATGAGGTGAACATGCACTTACATGTGTGGGGAAAATGGAAGTCACGGGCCCTTCTACAGAAATTTCAAGTCCACATTTACGGCCAGAGAAAGGAACATAGCAGTTCGGACTCGAGCCGTATTTCCGCATATTTACCGAGTCTACGGGACGATTTAAAGTTGCGTTTTATAAATAAAATATCACAGAAAGTTATATATTTATCATAATTGGACAGTATTTATTACTAGTACTTGAACAACATATGATCAGAAAGTGTAAAAACTCAACAGAAACTCAACAGTGATCCATTGTAATTATGCATCTCTAAACATGACTATATATGGTATGATAGACAATTAAAGATACAGAACTCTCCTTATAGTTTGTCTGCAGTTCTCATTATGAAAGGCTTAAAAAAACTATAGGCTTGGGTAGATCGTTAGGAAAAAAGCTCATTTCTAAAGACATATCAGGCACCGTTTTAAGTTAGTATTTTGCATAAAAAAAAAAAAAAAAATGAAAAAAAAAAAATGCAATGTCTCATCGTCTCGGGTCCGTTGAACAAAGCTTATATTATCTTAAAACGCTTTTTGTTTTGGATATTCAAAGCGGTTGTAATAATGAACCGTGGACAATGGGCTTACCTGATTTCTGTACTAGGCGTGAGTTCTCCGCTGATCCATTTATAAACAATTCTCAAAATAATAGCCTCCTCGTTTTTTTACAAACCACCTGAATTGTTTCATTGTGGAAGAGCGTGCTATTTATGAGTCATAAATATTTTTCCTGAGAGGCTACAGGTATTTCGCAGATACTGTACTTATACAATATACATAGATATACTGGTGACATTCTTCAGACTCACCATACAGGGATTACATGAACTCCTGTGTTAAACACGATCCCGTCTTCCGCCCAACATACATAAAACAAAACATATCCCATCTTACTAACAATGACGTTAAGCAAAGCCAACACTCGACTTAGTCAATCAAAATTTATATTTCTACCGTGTATGCTTATCAAAGTCATGTTATACCTTGTATTTTAGGACATTGCAGTATATATAACGACGGATTGTCCACTTAATTGTTCTCCTGCCTGAAACCGACTTAAATAGTCAGGAAACTGGTTAGAAACCCCTTAACACGATCCCTGCGATTATACAGGGAGTTAACATGTGCGAGTCAACATGTGCGAGTCCCTCATATATCTAGGGTCTCCCGAGGAACTCGAACATAAGAGGAGTGGAGTGAAGGCGGATCAGAAGCACGATAAGCTAACCCCGCTTTCTTCTATGATAAACTTATTAAGCCTACATAAAAACATAACAAATATCTATCGAACAAATTGGAGTGTGAAGTTAATTTCTGTGTATGGCTGTGGAAGCGCATTCACAAATTAACATTAAAAAAATTAAACACGTACATAAAGAGAGGGGGGGGGGGGGGGGG
>JARFOD010077518.1:0-20402 GCA_031763545.1 Mopalia muscosa
GTATAGACCGCTTACTGTGTCACATGAGCTATCTCATTAATAACATATATACTTTTTGATTTAAACCGCCGCTGTCTCACCTCTATGACATAGCGTATAGACCGCTTGTTCACACACCAGGACCATTTTGAATGTAGCAATTTTCGGTAAATTACCGTTAAATGTTTGGTCGTCGTTTGGCAAATTACAACTGTATAAATACGCGTTGTGGTACTGGTACAGATCGATGCTGTTTTTCCAAGCCGCTGATAAATGTAATGGTTATTTATTAAACCAATTACATTTTAAGTAGCTATATATTTCCATATTATGATTTTCTCTAAACGTTTAACAACAAATCTCCCGAAATTCTACTTCAAATAAATATACAGGAGATTATAACGTAATAAAAACATTTACAAAGCCACAAATGCCTCATCATGGCTACCTCGTAACATACAAACCTTATCTCTTCTGCATTCAAAGCTTTTTGACACGACTATCTTACCCATTTTTTAGCGCTCTCTATTGACTTATAATCTTAAAATGTGAATTACGAATGTAGTTACTTATTCTTCTATAATCTTACCAGCTACAAGCTTTCTCAAGAGATTCATTTTCTTCTCACATTAGAAAGATTCCCTTTTCCATTGCCCCTGTACGGTTGTGAACTGTTCGGATACGAACAGATAGCGGAACTGGAAGCATTTTGATTTAAAGTTTTGCAAAAGCCTAATAGGGCTAAATACTGCCATGCCTACCTATATGGTGTACGTGGAACTAAGGGTATATCCCCTATATATCCAAGTATACAGACGAATAATATCCTATTAGATAAGGTTAATAGAGAAAAAGAATAACAAGTGGGCAAGTCTGATGTACAATCTTTGAGATGCCCAATGTCATGTACTGAAATTCCGTTGGCTTTATCATATTAAGGCTATTTTATGTGATTGTGGTCTAGATCAAATTTGGCTCTTACAAAATGTAACAAATACAACATGTTTGACAAAAGTTATCAAACAAAACTTACAGGTCCAATTTCTTTATAAAAAGGGATGCTGGTAGGTATGAACAGATTATCAAAAGGAGCCTTCTGCAGAATTTATCAACACGATCTACGCTTAGAAAGTTACTTAATTTCCGTAAGTGAAACACAGCAAAAAGTATTGCGCAGGCTTCGAGCGTCATGTTAAGGATCGATATTTAAATTCTCACATGACAATAAAAGCTTGGCTTTTCGATGTGGCTTTTTCACTCAGAATCATGTTTAAAAAAACAAATCGTAGCCTATTGAAGACAAAATCTTGTATAGTTGAATAGTTTTATTTACTTTGTTTGGTATTACGATGATGTGATAAAGTGAATATGCAATATGCATCAATCGTTTACAGAAAACGTGGGCATGGGCCGTTATGCAGAGCAAGGACCTTTTACATTATGCAACAGAGACGTGTGTTTTGGCGCTGGTTATGCGGTAGATGGAGTCCGGCCAAAAGACGGAAGTACATTCTGCACCTTCGCAACGACAATGGGTTCTTTGTATGTACATGCAGTAAGATTTATTCTTTAGTTACTTTATGTTCTTTCAGCATAAATAGCAGACTTTTGTGAAATTTGCATAATGTTTGATTATATGTAGGCCTACAACCAAAAGTCAATTAACCAGAAGTATGCAATTCAGTATAAAGGACGGCATCGTTTCTCTAGACCATCTTGAAACCGATAACATGGCATGTGGTGAAGGTTGTGCACAGTTGGTTTGCAGAATCGTCTGCCTTGAGCCGGTTAGATTTTACTCGGTAGCTCTCGCCAATCAATGTTTATTATCGCCGACTAGTTTGGTCTGATTTTTCACTTTTCAATTCTGGGAAATTTGTTTGGAGAAAATCTTGATTGTCTCCATAGGAGGACTTTTATCTTATCTATAACTTTGTTGTGATCTTTTTTGTGCATTATTAATAATTGTCATTTGTATGTGAACACTTTGAACGTACACAATAAAAAAGTTTGATAATGATTTTATAAGAATGGGTTTTTAATTCAACCATTATGACAGTCCAAGAACACGATTTTGTTCTATTTTTCACTTCTATTTTATGGACTTTTGATAGCCACGAGGACTGCTACTGTGTCATAACAATATATTTTAATATCTCTTAAGTTGTTTCATACAATGTGTTACAAACACGTAACCCGTGGCCGTGGCTTAGGGGTTAGTGTGTGCGCTTACCAATCCTACTTCAATGTACCACCAACAGGATCGAGGCCGTCTGTCGACCATCATGTATATTAGTTAGTCTCACTATGTGGCTCATGCAATCGCGGGGTTTGCAAGGTTTCCTTCCGGTGTTCCACCAAAATTAGCCAACGGAAGGTGCGAAGTGTACAATCCGTCCTTGTATTAGTGAAATACCTTTGAATAAGACGTTAAACCCCTTTCAAACAACACGCTAGTAAAAAACACATACTACAATCGTGAACTTCTTTTTAATGCTTTAACATGATAGAAAAAATGAACAAATGAAATTATCGCGAAAACAGAAAATCTGCTAAAATTATTAATACAGCTCTATAAAACTTTAGAAAAATGATATATGCAAATGACACCAGAATATTTGTTCATCGAAAACCAAAACTGTTTAAAAAAAATATGAACACAAATCTGCAAAACCTTACAGCTGGTGGCTGGAGGGAGCTTCCTGTTGCCCTGGTGCATTGAGAGCTAACGAAGAACAGGATACCGATATGGTTGCGAAGTCTTTATATTGTGCTGTGAGTGGCCTGTATTTGTCTCTTGGGGATTTTGTTTGTTGACAGTGGTGTCAGGGCTTGTTCCCTTCACCCATTGGACTTTCACTCCGTCATGTGTGTGAAATAACATCAATTAGGGCGTTAACACGTTGACTGCCGACTACGAGTTGTCTCGTAGTAGGTGGGGTCTGTCATTTTGTCAACTACGAGTATACTCGTAGGTCATCATCTAATGCAAAAAAAAAACTGAATTATTATCCCGTTTGCACTAAAACGTGCTTTAAAGTGGTTATTTTAGACGCATTGATGAATAAAATAACGACAATTCGTCACTTTTAATAACAAAAACGCAATGTATATTTTTAATTGATGACCAAAATAGGTCGAACTTGGCGTCACTTGACACAAAAACTCTTAGTGCTTCCGCCTGGTTTGGATGAACCTATAAAACGAAATTGTAAAGACAATACGACATATATTCAATGTGGAATCAATGGAAATATATTGCAATGATATCTAATGGATTTTGCCATACATTAGAATTCCGTACTACAATTACGAACTTTGAAAATATCTGTCAGCTGTGTAACCGTCGATTCCAACAAAGTGTAAGCCATACTTGTTACAGTATACTTTCTCTACTACAAAACACCCTATGACGTGTATAAGACGCTAGGTACCAGATAAATCGTACCTGATCTGCTACGAGTTATCTCATAGAGTGGCGTACGGGGCTGATCGAGCCTTTCACACAGCCAGCTACGAGTTATCACGCAGTAAGGGGAATCCCCTTTATACTCTCTAAAAATAATATTAGAGGCAAATTACCCGGTAAAAATAAAATATAAGGAAGGGAAGAAGCAGAATATCGGCTTGGCTTTATGTGACCCAACTGATTCCCTGTGGTCGGCAGTCAACGTGTTAAGAGGTTAAACACAAAAAAATATTTAAAAACTGTACACATTGCGTTTAATGTAACTAACACATTGTTGTTTATTTTAAACGATGTGTTTAATTTACGTAAACATTATGTGTAGATATGGTTATAAACACATTATAAAGCGTTTATTATCGCGTTTAAAACCTTAACGTTTGGATTTATAGTGTAGGCAGTACGGTCCAATTTCACCTAACGATTATCAAATGTGGAAATACCGCCTCTCGTTTATCGCAGATTTGTTTCTTATTATAATAATCATTACTTATATGTATAAATTATGCTGTATAAACGTTATTAGTTATATTCACCTCATCCACACGACGGTGTTTAAAAATATACGATCACTCAATTAGTCGTACTTTTTCAAATTCGAAATATTTTATAAAATTATTTATAATTATAAAATAAGCCCTCTGGGCCAACTCTCCAGCTAGAACTTTAACACCAAAATAAAAATCGTATAATTTCGTTAAAATTTATTTAAAATGCGTATGGGGTTTAATGTTTTAAAAAATCTCCGGTGAATAAATGAAATTAAACAATAAAGAGGAGAAGAAAATGTCACAAAAATTAGTAAGGATCGGTTTAAGTTCAATATAGTACTTATTATAATCTAGGAGCTGTCGAGAATTGATCCATTGTCTGGAAGAGGTTTGACAATTGTTAACCCTACGGGTATCCAATACAGCACAAATATTGGAATAATACTCCACTGTATGGGGTATATTATTCTACTGTTGGTGCTTATTTCTCCATAGTAGTTTATAACTCGCTCTAGTCTATGCAAACCGTATCGTCCCAGATGACCCATAATTGAAAGACGACCCAACAATCATTCAAAACAATACAATGTGATCCCTCCATCGCAGTTTATGTATCAAATGTTCGTCCTCTCATGTGGTCTATACCGAACAGTTGACCCAAAACTAACCTACTCAATATTAGATTAATGACCCTCTATAGGTTAACTGGCCTTCTGAGTTACCATTGTATATATGAATAAGTCATTGAGACAGACCTCTATATAGCCGTGATTAATAATTGCACTTTCAGTAAAGCATATATTATTGTACTATTATTCAAAGCAAAATCATTTAAGGTTCACGGGTAAAGTACTCTCCCACAAAAGAATGATATATTCCGGAAATTCATCAAGCCATTATAAGGCGCAAGGTGACCTATCTATAGCAACCCAACCTCGAATCCCATCGAAGGCAAGCAAAGGGCTCTTTCTCTACAATTAAATATAGTCCTCTTAAGAGTAGATAGATGCATGGTTTTGATACAAGATGGAAACACGGGTGGTATGTTAGAAGTAAAGTACGTTAGGCCAACAACTGCGGCGTGTAAAATGCTTATGGTCGAGCTCGGATTCCGTGAGCTACCATGGTGCCATATATTCAACTATAAGTAGGGGAGACTGGGCATTTCACTTTCCGTTTTTTCATGGGGTATCAGGAAGTAGAGTGAATAACGTGAAATATGGCGGATCACATTGACCTGATTTACAAACCCTATTTGATACAGCGATATCACATAAGAAGATGTTATAAATATACGAGAAACACGAAATCATTTGCAGGGTTAAAAAAAACAAATAGGGATGGAGTCAGAGAGTTTCACAGAAGGAAAGGCAAACCACAAGGCGATTTATATAGACCTATATTAACTACGACCATTGATGTTAATATATCACGAGCTGAAAATCGCGATGTTCCATTCTCAAACATGCCATTTTGTATTATGTCAGACGTTGAAGAGAAGTTTGAACGGGTTGAGGCAAGGGAGGCAACTCGTTTCGGAAAGATGATCGCTCATTAACACGCATCATGTCATATGTATCTTTGCAAATGTAAAACTCTTTCGCCATCGATATTAATTACCTAGAAAAGTTTTGTTTTAATTGGGTAGAGCTTTACGCCTCTGCTAGAATATTATACTCTTTTGGTGGGGTTGCGCACTCATTGTTTACACGACAAGCAATTTTAATTTGAAGAAACTGGAAGAACACGGAGGCCAGTTAGATGAGGCTGGATATTCCAGGAAGATCTTTACTTGTTTGGATTTTACTTTCAATAACACAGGGTGAACACTCCAGTTAAAATGAAATCAATCGCTTGTCAACCCAGATTGCCACTTAGGCAATGGAATTGTGGCACTATATTACAGTCGTCTTCAAATATCACGAAGATATTGTTATGCTGTGTGGGCCTTTAGCAATGGCTGTCTGTTTGCTAATAACCCGTGTCACTAAGGCCAGTTTGTTAATAACTTACCCGATATTACAAAGACCTAACACCTGTTATTGTTGTTTCGCCCACGGACAGTAATGACATCCTGGAAGCAGTCGCATAAGTCAACAAAAACAACTATATAAAACTAAGGAAACGTGGAATTGGGAGTTCTGTCCGGGGAAGAAGAATAATATTTAGTATTAAGAAATTCCTATAGGTTGTTTGAAATAACCTGTTTCTGCGGTGTGAGGTTTGCTACGTTAATGAACGTCAACGATACAAGTACATGGCGGCTGTGCAAAAGGACCCTTACCCTCCGTCAAGTCTTTGTGTCTGTGGTTCCAATATACAATTTGTACTTGAGTTACTTCGAGTAGGCTTCTTCTTTTCTACCACTCGCTGCTCAAATTGTTTCTGATTTTTACGTCAAAACACTCAGCTTAAATTAACAGAAAACAGTTATCTATGTCAACTCAGCATAAATCCATATGTATTATAACTTATTAACAATGTATGTACTCAAATTAGGACGAAGCCGTTGTCAGTGTATATTCGGTTACAGATGTGTTTAATTGGGCGTCACGCTGTATTAAATGTTATTTCTCTCACTTGACAGCGTATCAGCCCAATGGGAGAAAGCAACACTGACAAAACGCGATAAAATGCACCACAAACAGATCGGCCTCTTGTTGCTTTTTACTTTTGAGAGCACAAGGAAATCATAAGGCTCCTTTTAACTCTCGGTAACAATGCTAAACAAAAATCATAACAGTTTGCTTAACAACTGAACAATTGCCTCGTTTGGACACCCTGTTTCAAGTAACTTAAACATTGTTTATGTTTGTTTATGTTTATTCACCAATGAAATATAAAACAGATCGACATAAGCTGTCGTAGTTAAAAAAGAATAATAAATATTTATCACAACGGCAATATAAATATCCAAAAACTTACGGTGCAATAAAACACCTTTGTATAATTATTAACACTGAAATACGATACATGGCTAATACATTTGGGAAAAGACATTTCTCTGAATTTGACCAGTAGCTAAATAACACATTGTACAACATCAAACGATCAGTGAGCCAATACACCCCTAACGGAAAAGCTTGTGCATCATAAGAGAGTAATATTTCAACCAAGAACTTATAATTTGAATGAATGTTAATTGGCGGGATTAAAGCCACATAGAGCTTGATCTATCCCATGTGTAGAGAGATATCTATTATTGTGTGATGACTGAGAGGTGAAAATTTTATTAAAATAAACATTTTATATTTTAAACTGTTTCACCTGATTGAATTTAAATTCTCCCATGACTCATTTTTACAATTAACGGCTATCTTTCCAATCAATAAGATTTCAGGTGCGTTCGGTTTAACACCACCATAACAACAAAGTATTTAGCATTTTTGAATTAGCAATCACCTGTCACTTTCCCCTTAAATGTATGACAGGTTCTGTATGTACTATGAGACAGGCATTTCAGTACTGTTTGTCGTTGAGAAAAAAAAAAATAAAAAAAAAATAGCAGATCCACTATCTACAGAAGGAGCGCGGAAGTATCGACCGTCAGATGGTGAACAATCGAAGGCAGCCCCTTCCAAAAACAAATAAAACCATTAAAGACGATGGAAAACTGAGAGGAAACCTTGTAAGAAACCCTCCCCGCGATTGTCGGAGTTACAGTAAAGGATGTATTCAGTATTGTAATGGTCCATTTTGACCAAAAGACATACAACCTTTCTGCCGACCATGTTTTTTCAGTCGGCGTGTCTTAACAAGACGAACCAGTACAAAGTAATTAACTCCTCACCCCAAAGACACATTGTTGTTGATCAAACCGGTTGATCCACCTAACTGAATTTGTGTGATGTGTGAGTTTGATCCTATTGAATGTAGAATCCAATCCCAACCCCACAAAAGCGACCGTGGTTTGATTAAAATTTTGAAAACATACATCTACCTACCTTGATCTATAATCGTGGTCGTGGCCTGATTTAAAGTTATAAAATACACATCTACCTACCTTGGTGTATATTATGTGTAAGTTAAATACTGGAATCGGTCAAGCAGTAAAAATATTGAGTTTTAACAAACAGGCTGACATCCGCAGAGGGACATCAAACCATATCGGAATACGAGTTCAACGACGTAACTCGAGCTGGTCTGACGTGACAGTCATGTTGTTTGTATTCTTTGCTCCACGCGTGTGTAGCGGATAGTAATTTCACATGGAACGATCCCCACTTCAAGAACTAAATATCATGATAAGGGTTCAATTCTGTGCACTATTAATTGATTGTTACTTGTTGCAGAGGCAATCGATCAATTGCATTTCATTTATGACAGTTTATGGATCAATCCAATATTCTCTTAATTAAGAGAAAACAGACGGCAAAGTCTTAAGGAATAAGAGGGGACTTTTCAATTGACTATCACGCTGCTGCAAATAAACAGACGCTGTTTGTTCAACCTATATACTGACGAACAGACTGGACAGTGGATATGGTACTGTTGACTGTAAAAAGTTCAGCCCTCATATAAGTGAAACAAGTTCAATCACGGGGTTAAACCCGCAATCATCCTAAACTACTTTAGAGGTTTTATCTTCATCTTTGTGTATATCTTTACCAGAAAGCACCCCCTGAACCCTGATAACGTCCCAATATCCGATTCAAATAAAAACAATGGTATGGTTCTCGTCATGCCCTCAATACCATTATAATCAAGGCAAAATGGCTGGACCTTTATTCCCAACATCCAATTCTCCGTAAATCTTGGGTTTAACGGTAACATTCTGGTTAATTTGTGTATAATGGTTTTGGGGTATTTTCCCCTAGAGGTGCAGCCACAACATTCTTGTACCGTTTGGTTGCTCAGGTAATTGTATCATGTGTGAGCACTGAGTTAGAGCACTCGTATTATGTACGTTAATTCGCCATGTGTATGTAGAGGTTGTTTACTATTAATCTGTTTTGTTGGTTTTATACTTCCTTTAATGTTCATATCACTTTATAGCTCACATTGTAATATAAAGCGATCAAAAAAAAAAAAAAGACCCCAACCCCAGTTATTTGTTCTCCCAGTTATTATCAAAAATCGTATTATAAATTGATCAACCATGACCATTTTATGGGTAGTGTATGAGTTTAAAAACGTTCATAGTTTTGCAACTGTAAGGCACAGGTCGTGCAGATTTAACTTTCTTGAAATTCATCTTCAATGTATGTGTCGCTTAGATATGTGTATAATCTGTGATTTAAATAAAACCGGCTAAAATATAGCCTATATTTTGTCTAAGCTCAAGTTTTTTTTTTCAATCATTAATCAATCGTAATATTTGGTCAGTGATATATCCATTTATATTTTTATTGTGGAGAAGAAAATTTATTGGCTTTATATCCCGAATTGAAACTTACGCTTCTGGCTTGTAGGGCTTGCGCTCTCATTTATACATGTTGACGATATTGCAGCTCTTCTGATATAAGTCGGACAGGCCTTAGTTTCTTCAACTATGTCTTCAAGCTATCCATTGCACATCTTTATTTTGTGGCCAAATGAAACAATTGCATGTTATGTCGTTAACGTATACTTTGTTAACCAGATATTTGAATAAGGATATTCAAAGTGCTCACTAGGGCAATTGATGTGAATTACTTTCCGTATGCTATAGACGTTTGGCAGAGAGCATGCTAGTACGCTGGTATTTTCTGTGCCAAGGCTCATAGAAGCAAACGCCTGAGAAAATGTCCATGGAATAAGGAGACATTCCAATAAAAATCATTGAGAATATAAAGGGGGAAAGGAAGGTTAGCGGCCAATACCAGAAAACTAATGACTAGACATTTACAATGGATGTTTTTATCCTGTGTGGTATACACTCTGTGGATTGTGTATTTGTTTAAGGCGACTAAAATCAATGGCTGGTTTTTGTCGAAATACTGATTATTAACAATTGATAGCAAATTCTGTTTCTCTCACATCATATCACGCAATGAGCCCAATACAATGACGTCTATTAATGACGTCACTACCGACATTGTTTTGTTTCTGCTCACCCCAGCTCGTCATTAGTTTCATCAGGCGAAACAAATCGATAAACATAGCCGACTTGTTTTTTATAAGATGATTCCGTTTGCTTGGACGAACAGCACATTAGGTGACTGAAGATTTACATGGCTACAAATTAAGAAAAAAGTATTTAGTGGTTACCGATATCTTGACGTCTGAAAGACGGCCAACTTATTGTGGATTAACTGATTTAAAAATAATTATTTAAAATTGGTTCCATTTTCAGAGCATAGATTAAATCATTTTCACAATAAAATGAATTCAGATAATATATTATGATTAAAGGCTGTACTTTAATTTAATATTTTTGAAAGGCCCTACACCACCAGTAATATCGAATTATTGATTTAGTATTTTTGAAAGGCCCTACACCACCAGTAATATCGAATTATTCATTTAGTATTTTATGCAGTGTTTAAGGTTATTTCAATTATATGGCGGCATTGTATTCCAGTAATTATTGACACTAACACAACCATAAAATGTGTAGTGTTATTATAATGTTAAAAAGATAATCTCCCTCCAGTGATTCTGCTTCAGGTAAAAGAGCTTAAACGAATTATATACATAAAACTTGATCCCGTTGACATATTTTGACAGATAATAAAATTGGGATTGATGAAGCCCAAATAATGTTCCTAATTTGGTGTTGTATGTAATCACTTCACATGAAGAAGACCAGTTATAAAACAATATTTTCACTGTAGTAATAATGTTATCGGTATCGCTCCGCCGGGAAGTTCTGTACCTTAGGCGGTGAGAGCGACAGTCCTGCTAGCCAGAGACCTGTTCTGCCGTGAGCCTGTAGTTCAAACAGTTATAACGAGGGTTCTGTTAGCCAGAGACCCGTTCAGCCAGGAGCCTCTGTAGCTCAGACGGTTAGAGCGACGGCTCTGTTAGCCAGAGACCCGTTCCGCCGGGAGCCTTCGGAGCTCAGACCGTAAGAGCGACGGTCCTGCTAGCCAGAGACCTATTCCGCCGGGAGCCTATGTAGCTCGGACGGTTAGAGTGACAGTCCTGTTAGCCAGAGACCAGTCCTGCCGTGAGTCTCTGTAGCTCAGACGGTTCTAATGACGGTCCTGCTAGCCAGAGACCCGTTCTCTCAGGAGCCTCTGTAGGTCAGGCGGTTAGAGCGACGGCCCTGCTGGCCAGAAACCCCAGTTCGAATTCCGTTGGTGACAAGAAAAAGAAATACTACGACAGAATTGTTTGCATATAACGCAACCTTACCAGGAATAGATGACTCCATGCAAGCAGATACAGGTTAGACAAAAACAAAAAAACGTTCAAGAACTGTATCAACAAAGTTTAATACTAGCCATGGCCGAATAAAACTCAGAAGGGCATGAACTGTTACGTTATAATTTTAACGTTCTGTGCATGGTCCGGCAAAACGGCCCAAATCACACTGCTGTGTTATGGTCTGTCTTTATTTCATTTTCCTGATCATGAGGATTCCCCGCACTTAAACTCCGCCTGTAGGTGCACTATTGGCTTTATTGTCATTTAGTCTAAGTAAAACAGCATGTGGCGTTGAAGAGAACACCTTGCTTACTGCCTATACATGACAAGTAACGCGAGAAAGTGTGTGAAAACCAATTATGCACCTTACTCATATTGTCCCGTGTGTTGCGACTAGGGTCTTACTTAAAAAGGCGTTTTTGAAGTGAATTTCAATATAGTTTTTTTTTTTAAATTTTTTTTTTATTCCTGAAAAGTGATAATACATTTATTCAAATGTTTGAGCTAGGTGGGATGACATGAGCTTGGACACCACCGCCTGTTGCTTAGAAGCTGTATAGTTGTCAATTCAACCATAGCCAATGGTATGTTTCTTTTTTCCATAACTGAATTGACCAAAGTGCGCTAAAATGACGTTTCCTGATAGTTTAAAAAAGAATAAAGGTAGAGGAAAAGACAAATCTGTTGTGAGCTTTGGGTTAGGATTTTGTGGGCAATGGATCAAAATTGTATTCTGAAATTGACAGACATCGAGAACTGAACTTATTACAAATTTAAATTTTTATTTTAAACTTGAACTATTAGAACACCTCAACAATACCATTCCATACGTATAATTTCAATATATAAAACAGCGGTGTAAATTGTTGCATATGAGGTAAACGAGGCGTTTATTTAAAATAACATCTTTTGATAAAACAAGCTTCATAACAGGGACTGAACTCAGAGGCGGACACCTGGAGGAAATAACTGCCGCTGAAGATATTCTGAATTTACTTTATTCAAGAAAATCGGGTATTGTGACCAAAGACCTGAACAGTAGACTGAATACTGGCAACGAGCTGCAATGAAGTTGTTTCATAACGGGGCTACCAAGCGAAAGCGATCGCTCGGTCTACTGGTCAATCCATGGGCTTCACTGAATTGACCTTACATTGAGCGAGTGACCAGAGACCTCTTCAGTAAACCGAGTTCGTGGGATCGTTCAAGCGAACAGCAGTATTTGTATATAATATAGATTTCTACAAATCGACAGACAGTGCTCAGTATACTAGAAAGAACAGGAGCTTAGTTTATAGTTCGTTGAGCTGTTGAAAGGTATAACCAAAGAAGAGTAACCCTTCTGAAAATTATATCAATTAATTTTTAAAAGATATTATGATACAGGTTCAGTAGTGGTCAAGATGATAAGATAAGATAAGATAAGAAAGCGTTTTGTAACAATCAAACATCTGGCTTTTAAAAAAGTCCAAGTTACCTTGGGGACACACTTGCTGACCTTTCCTGGTAGATTCTCAATACATCAAACAAACAAAACCGTACATTTTGAGACAATTTGCCGAGCATCACAACATATTCCTATTCCGCATCTTATTAAAAAGTATGAATATAAATGATTAGAACCGATGATAACACAGTACCAGAGCGACACTTCGCGAAACTATTATAGTTGACATATATCACCAGTACTGGCAAATGATTTTATTGAAATGGACACAACGAAGATGGTATTTTTACTAATTAATAATATACAGATTCCCACAGAAAATGTTCAGTACCTAACATTTTTATAGTCGTCCTTATCGACGATCTAGTGTTTTTGCGCCCGGCTGTAATACAAAACCGACTTTTGACCATATACAATTTACACTGGCAAAACATATATATAAAATATTAACAACACACATTTCTAGTTGGCTGAACTAGTCTTTTCGCTGAGCTATAACAGAAAACAGACGTTTGACCATACCCCATTCTCTTTGTTAATTGGCAATCTCCAATTCATCACTACATCACCAATTATGGCCAGAGAACACCATCTTTCGAACTACTTGGCCTGTGTTGACATAATTATCCGCGTGTAATAGAGTTCTTTTCGGGGTACAAACTCTTGCCTACTTGTGTTTGCGCACCAATTCCAACCTCTTAACGGAGACGGAGGTTGAGCGATTCATATAGCAAACATCAATACAGCTCCTCTTATGTGATATGTGAGAGTAAATGCCTTAGATACATCTCGAACACGGCCGTTAGAACAGTTTCAATATGATAATCTTTAGGTGATAAAGTTTGTGGAAGACCGTGATGCGAAATGTCCGATACCGAAAAATGAAGGGTGTCTTTTTATCGCGCTAGTAAACTGAACATTTTCTTTTAAGTACAATGGATATGTTCAAGTGTCATGCGTACACAAAATTTGATATCGAACTACGCGTTAATCTACTGTAAATTAAAAACATAGGAGGTTTACAAAAAACATTTCGTTTATCATATTGATACCCTACCTTCTGATCACATCTCAAAGTGAGAATTTTGTGCTATACGGTACAATTTACTATATTTTAAATATATATTATGCGAATAAATGAATAGAGAAAAAATTGCTTGCCTCCACCAGGATTCGAACCCGGGACGTTATTAATATACGTGTTTATTTTATAGGTTCCGTATTATGCCTGAAAGACGTGCCACCTTTTTTGGTATCAAGCATATTTGGACAAGATACCCGTCCTAAATCATTTTACATTTGACTATCTGTTGCCTCACCCTGTATTTGTTCATTCAATAAAAATAGAAGTCGTTACACGTTTCAGGGTCAAAGGCATCCCACGCATGTGACATTGGTGGTAACAGCATGAATCAAAAATCGAACGAAACAGCAGATCAATGGTGCGATTAAAGGAGATTTTTAGCCCCGGCTGGAGTGACACTGAGTGGCCGTTTAGAGTGCCCACCCTTCAGTGTCAACATGGCACTATTTAGAATGTGTAGATGGAGTGTCAGGCTTTCTCTATATAACAATTACCCGACACCAATGGCTATTTTGCGACCAAGGATTTAATGGTAGTTTAATGAAGATATCGCCATTCCAGACGCAGTCATGGTGATAGAAATACGCTTGTAATTTAAAAGTTTTTTTCCAATGGCCTTACGTATGTGGGCTGCTTTGTCGCTTTCATTGGTACAAAATGTGATTTCGTTTTGACTGACAGAAATATGTTTACTCTGCCAGCTGTCATTTATAAAATCGTGTAGATGGTTTGTTGTCGTTTTTAGATTAACTTTCTTTCCGCCAGCGAAAGTTTTGTGCATGATAGAAATAAAGATAAAATGTCGACTTTTTGTTGGATAATACGTGTATAAAGCCTTACTTTCTGTGCAAGGGGAAATAGAGTATATATAATACAAAGCACAAACGAACAAAAAAAGACTTTGGTAAAATAGAAAAAGTACAAAAAACAAAACATAAGCAAAACATTCACATATTATTTTTCATAATGCAAATGTATATGGATAAAGATTTCACGATAGTTCAAAGACAACAAGACTTTGACCGAATCATATCAATATTGGGTTGTTCGATTCTCTCTTCCTCTTAAAAACAAAACCCCAGTCCAATGTGTTTAGTGACGCTCTGGTGGGTCCCCCCTTTAGTAATTAAGAGGTTACTGATTTTCGTTTTAATAACGCGAGAAAGGCTACAAATTTTAAACTTATCATTTAAGAAAACTTAATATATGCATGATAAGTTTACAGCATGATGACATCTGATAGCGTTACGCTACAAAGTCACAGAGAATAAGCCAAGTCGGTTGATAATTTAAAATTGTCTTGGTATAGCTCTAGAATTTAAGGATTTCTGCTTAACGAAAAACCGAATACCCATTCTGACAAAATAACAGTCGTGTTTTGGTGGTATAATTACTAAGACAGTTTGGTGTTATAATTAATGGAGCGATTTCAAGTGAATATAACAGTTTTGTGATACAATTTATAGAACAGTTTTCTGCTACAATTTATAGAACAGTTTTGAGCTATAATTAATAGAATAATAGTTTTGTGCTATAATTTATAGAACAGTTTTGTGCTACAATTTATAGAACAGTTTTGTGCTACAATTAATAGAATAGTTTTCTGCTATAATTTATAGAACAGTTTTGTGCTACAATTTATAGAACAGTTTCGTGCTACAATTTATAGAACAATTTTGTGCCATAATAAATAGAACGGTTTGGTGGCTTAGTTAATATAACGATTTGGTGTTTTAAATAATAAAACAGTTTGGTGTTGTATTAATGGAACGGTAAGTGTTTGGTTAGTAGAACGGTTTGGTGTTATAATAAATAGAAAGGTTTTGTGTTTTAGTTAATATAGCGGTTTGGTGTTTTAAATAATGAAACAGTTTGGTGTTTGGATTAATGGAACGGTTTAGTGTTTGGTTAGTAGAACGGTTTGGTGTTATACTTAATATAACGTTTGGTATTTTAGTTAATATAGCGGTTTGGTGTTTTAAATAATGAAACAGTTTGGTGTTTGGCTTAATGGAACAGTTTAGTGTTTGGTTAGTAGAACGGTTTGGTGTTATAATTAATAGAACAGTTTTGTGTTTTAGTTAATATAGCGGTTTGGTTTTTTAAATAATGAAACAGTTTGGTGTTTGTATTAATGGAACGGTTTAGTGTTTGGTTAGTAGAACGGTTTGGTGTTATAATTAATATAACGTTTGGTGTTTTAGTTAATATAGCGGTTTGGTGTTTTAAATAATAAAACAGTTTGGTGTTTGGATTAATGGAACGGTTTAGTGTTTGGTTAGTAGAACGGTTTGGTGTTATAATAAATATAACGTTTGGTGTTTTAGTTAATATAGCGGTTTGGTGTTATAATTAATATAACAGTTTGGTGTTTGGATTAATGGAACGGTTTAGTGTTTTTATTAATATAACCCCAAAGAAAAAACTCAAATTGGGGGTCAACGGCCTTCCAAGATCTGACATAAATTCCAGTTGGTTGATGGAATTTTACTTGTGTTTCTTTGTGTGTGTAAACTAATATGTATAGAAAACGGCACTGCCTCACGCGATTCTGTTTTCAAAGCCCTTGGGATTTAACTATTAACAATTCCGGAGAATGTGGTCACATTTTGTCATCCTGTTCATGACAGTGTTTATTAGTAGGGGGATTAACGGAACACTTAGATATACATCTAGTACTTATACATATACCTCTCTTATTAAATAGATAATTACGTGTTTCAAATAAAAGCTTAGACATTATGCACAATTATCCGTTATGGTTTAAAAAAATCAGCTATTATTCAACGGAGATAATAACATCTCTTTGGTCTCACACACATTCAAAACATGGAGGGCTTCAGTTAGCCACGTGATCAATCTATTACAGCGTTTTCTCTCAAAGAGTTTTCTCTATCGGTCGTTTAAAAATCTGGAAAAGGAAGATAGCTCTATAACGATCGCGCCGTTTTTCGAGCTATAATAAATAATGAGCCAAAAAGTGCACAGAACATACACATTATCAGATGTTTGTCCTCTTCGAGAATTTCAATGGGATACTGATATTGCTAGGGGAGGAAAGCCTGCTCATTGGATGTGACGTTACAGACAATTACTACTACAAGCGAGTTGCCTTGTTTAGACTGTATCTAACATTCTAGACTGGTTATATTTGTATGATCGCTAAAACTAGTTCGCAAGAGTTCAAATAAGTGGAATGTAAGATAGTGTTTCGTGATATCTGTGTAATTAGTGATAAAGGTATTGACAGTATCATCAATAACAGCCGGCCATGAAAGATGAATTGACGGGATGATGATATCAGATAGCTGTCCGCCGTAAAGTACGCAGAAGGAGAACAGGTCTGGTTTTGTTCGCAGTTGTGTTCATTAAATATTCCACAAATATTCGTCGCCTGGTGAGGGAGCGGGTGGGCCATGGCCCTGCAGAATACTCCCTCGGCTTCCTTAGTCGATCATAAGAGGCGAGAAAAGAGGTTGCTTTCTGTTGCCCTGGTGTTCGCAGAGCTAAAGGGTAACAGGAAGCAGATTTGTTTGTGATGTTCTGTATTTCTCTCCGTCATCATATAAGTGAAATACCCTTGAGTACGACGTTAAACACCAATCAAACAAACAAATCAAATATTCGTCAGGATACCACCGGTTTGTTTGTTTATGGGGTTTAACGTCGTACTGAAGGGTATTTCACTTATGTGACAACGGTTTGTCCACTATACACTGTTCCTTGTCTTATCACGGTGGAAAACCGAGAGGAAACCTCGGAAAAACAACCCTGCGATAGCCTGAGCCACATCTTGTGATTCACTCGTATACTTGAGGGTCGACAGACGGACTCGATCCTGTGAACGGTACATCGAAGTAAGATTAGAGTTCAGGTTCTATTTAGTTTCTGTCAAACATCGAGACCAGATTGATTGATTACGACCTTTTTTTGACCTCTACCGTATTGATCTATACTATAATCCTAGCCATCTTTTCAAATAAACTGTTCCCTCTAAAACAGGAACATGTCAAAGCCCGAGGAGGGATTAAAGTTGAACTTCCAACAATTGAAAAGAGTTTGCCAGTGAACAAACAGTATGTACGATTTGTTTGATAGGTGGATAAAAACGTTATGTGCCATCTCTGTCATTTCGAGGGGTCATTGGGGTTTAAACCTGTAATAAAGGCGAGCCATCGATTGGATGGCAGCTTACAGTATTTAACAAAATCGCATAGATAAATTGATGCAGCTTTTTTACCCACATTTCCTTTAATTAAATAGGCAAAAGATAGATTATATTTAAATTTGAATGTCTTTTATATAAAACTACACAGTCTCCAAAACATGCATTTAAATATAATGCTATGTTTCACAATAAAATAAATGTTATATAAAACTACACAGTCTCCAAAACATGCATTTAAATATAATGCTATGTTTCACAATAAAATAAATGTTTTACACTTAAAACCTGTAATTTTTTTTCCAGTCTCTGCGCTTGGATGGTAGGAGGATGTGTCACAAACTGGATAAAAATAATCTGACAGGACATTGACACTAACATTGTCTATTGATCAAGGCAACACCATTGCAAAATATACCCCTCCCCCAACTTCACCCAAACAGGCAACCTGTTTGCCTTGGGTTCCGTCCCGTATCGGAGGAGAATGCGATCCTGATGTGTGGGTCAACTTTGCTTGCAAACGGGTGCCACAAAGCCATGTTCCTCTAACACGTCACTTTAGACCACATTCTCCTAAACGAGTGGTCACATTGGCCAGATCTGATCAATCGGTTGGTTATGTCAAGCCCTGTAATGATCAGATCTGTAAAGCCCTTTTAATTCTACCGCAATGAAATCCAAGTTGAACTAAAGTAGGATTTATCAAAACTATTTGATAAAACTGTCTACCCTAGCTTAAATTTGAGGTCTTTGCAGAACCCGCTGGCTCATGGGTCAGTTGGGTAAAAAACAACAAAATATATCTTTGGTTGGTACTCCGTGGAGGGTGGGCGGCACGAGTGCTGAAACTTTATACGCCGCCGTATGGTGGCATTCCCTCTGACACTATTAGTTATAGAAACAACAGAAATTTATGGAAATGAATTTAAACGATTAAATAAAGGAAATGTGGTGAAATGTACCAGTCAGCAAAAGACAGTAAATTTACTTAAATAAAAGACAATTTAAGAGTTACCTCTAGCCGTAACACCACGAATATCACTTAGCAGCAGTAAGGGGATCATTTCAGAATGAGTCAGAGGAAGAAATCTGCACCGAGCTCAGTGGTCACAGTATAACTTACGTTAAGCGCTTATCAGCTCAACAGAAGGTACTGTTAAAAACAGCTAAATACGTACCTGATTACTTTCGATTCCACTACAGTGCCAGACCAGATCTAGATTGGTCCTAACAGGATGAGGGTTTATCCACAACCCGACAAGGTGTTTTAAATCTCAGAAGTTCGGGTACGGTAAGACTCGGTGTAGAGGTGGTTTGGTATGCTTTTGTTGCTCTGAAGAAGGCCATCAGGGCTTCGATTGCAACAATGATAGTTAATACTGTGATTGTGGTGAGGCCAATATGGCCTCTTCCAAAGACTGTAGTCATCTTATAAACGGAAAGCGAATGTACATAATTAATTTCACTGGATAACGGCAATTTTTTAAGAGTAGCAATGTTGTCTTTACTTAGCAATCAGTTAATAAATCAATCAATCAATCAAGTAATTAAATAAGAAAACAAAACGTTACTTTTATCGTGGCACGCCGCTTTGGCTTTGTCTCGGATCTTCAAGGGTTATCCCAGTACCAATGTCACTAAGAAAGTTTCTGTGTCTGTTGTGATATAGAACTTCCTTACGCCACCATTTGGTTATGAACAGCCTTCTAATATTGACACAAACACCAGACAAATACAAATAAAAACGACATATTCAATGCAAACTAAAAAAAAAAACAGAATAAAAAAGCCATCTGGTTCAGAGTTTCGACCTTCCAAGGCTACAAGGGATGCGAGGGATTAAGCCAATTAATGTTATCAATGTAGAGAGGGTTGGTACCCAATTTTCGAGCCATCAACAAGTACATTGAGTCTGAGACGTTGCTCTCGCGAACTGCTTTGACGCCTTGGATGGGATAGAGATAGACATCGGCCACCTCCGTCTACCGTGGATATCCAGCCATTACCTCCACCTGCTTGAGGGAAGCCCCTCGACGACTTTCTGCAAAAAGGCGACTATCTGCTCTCACGAACCGCTTCGAAGCCTTGGATGGGATGAAGGTTGATATTTGTCCTTTTCTCTCTACAGTGGATATCTATTCACCACTTCCGCCTTCTGGAGGGCCGCCCTTGACGACTATATGTAAAAAGGCGGCTATCTGCACCCTCGGTTGACAAACAGAACATACAGTGTTGATCGATTGCCAAAACGCAAGAGTCGACAAAATTGTTTTTCTGAATAATTGTGTATAGCTCTAATTGACATACTTTTAAACACCTTTTTAAGTGTGTTTGGTTTGCTTGTTTGATTGATTGGTGTTTAACGTCGTACTCAAGGGTATTCACTTATATGACGACGGACACAAATAAAGAACATCACAAACAAATCTGCTTCCCGTTACCCTTTAGCTCTGCGAACACCAGGGCAACAGAAAGCAACC